>PVIW01007013.1:0-78421 GCA_004026585.1 Noctilio leporinus | reverse complement strand
AGAGGCCAGACATCTTCCCCGGGGTGGGACAGCGCAAGTCCCTATCTGTAACACAGGTATAGGGAACGGGCGACAGGTGAAGGGGTGGGCGCAGTACGTGTATTAAAGCTGCGGTAAGCTGTCCGTCCATTTAAAACTCAGGTTAACGCCAACTGACGTGAGATCATTCCCAAGTCTCCGGTGAGGGTGGGCTGAGCCCTCAAAATGACAATGATTGCTGCTGCTGCTTCACAAAAGCCTCAGTGGCATTTGTCAGCTTCCGGGAGCCACGGAAGATGCATCATCCGCCCCCTTTCCCGGTCAGTCCCTTCATTTTTATGTAAGAGGTCCGGCAACCCTGGGAATTCAGGGGACATCATGACCTGCGGGTAATCTACACGCAGGTGGTATTGTAATTGGCAGAATCAAAAGGGTGCATCTGTTATTTCATTACGTCAGGACTATAAAGATAGTAATAACTGAAAACTAGCCTCGAATGCGCATCGGCAAAGGCATAACCCCAGGATTATTCATGGCGGGAAAATACGGCATCACGGGGGTGTAGAACTGGAGGTCAGCAGCCACCCGGTGGACTTCCACCAGCAAGGGGCGCAAGGAGGAGAGAGCCTCCCCAGCTACCGGGGGGACTGGAGGAACGGGGGCCGGACCGGGCTACCGGCCGGCTGGTCTTCGAGTCGCACCCCTGAAACCTCCAGGCAAGAACCAGGAGGCTGCTGCCGACGCCCGGAGCTGCGGAAATGCACCAACATCTGTTTCCCACACAGCTGCACCGCCGAGGACTGCTGGCTGGCCCGGGGACGCGGAGTCGCTGTTCTCCGCCCGTACCCACGTCTGCCAACGCCCATGTGCCCCCTGCGGGGCCACCAGGGCAGGAGCTCATCCTGGCTGCCGCTTCCCAAACCTATGCAAGCACATCGCACGGTAAATAACACCCAACACCCAGGGGAGACGCAAGGAATCAATCCAGATTACAAGTAAGCACCAACCAGCGAAATGTCAACAGGCGTGAGAGAAGCCAGAGAGTTCCAGGATTCGTTTGTATGTGGTGGGTTTAGCACCGAGGCCTTTGGTAATGCCAAGCAGGACAATCTCCGAGGACCGGGGGTGGGGACAGCACTCAGGAGCGAGCTGGGGGTTCCCAAGGCTCCGCGGGAAGGAGATCACCGCGAGAGACTCTGCCCTGATGATAGGGTAGGAACCTAGTTCAAGGAACAGGGTTTGCTTTTCACGCCTTTCTTCCTCTCCTCTTCTCTATCGTAAGACAGGAAGGGCACCTGAAAATATTTATAATGACGTAAAAGAGCTAGGGAGAGAGAGGTCGAGACACTGCAGGGCGGGGATAATGGGTCAAGTCGGGGGGGATGCAGGACGTAGCAACCAACTGAACAGCAAGGTTAGCTTCTTCCTGCGTCGTGTCTCTGGTTCTCCCGTGTGGCCCGAAGTCTGCCTGCGGCCTGCGCGTAGGAAGGGGCTGCCTCACTCTGCCTTTCAACCAACCACACAGCCCTTTCCAGGTTACGTTTCTTGTAAAGAATGAGCCTTTATCGTTGTGTAGAATTCCGTGTATTATGCGAGTCCTGCGCTGCATTACTCATCCTCCGTGGGTCTCCACGACTCTCTACGGATGTTGGTCGTTTAAAAACTTTTTAAATTCTCTTCCTAGTTTATGTCTACTGTTTTGCAGATTAGAGTAATCTGGTTCTAGGCCACTGCTACTATTAAGACTGTATTATTTCCTAAGTATAATGTTTTATTCAATCAATACCTAGATTCCAATCCCTTTAACTTTAGGTTTTCCTTATAGGTTCTCTACACCTACTAAAAACGGGCTAAATCGAAGAATGTAGAAAGTCTGCTTTTATCACGATGTAGAAAAAAGATCTGAAGCCAGATCTTTTTCCTTTTTCCTTCCCCTTGTATAAAAACACCAGGTAAGTACGAAGGTATGTTTTCATACCTTCAAATTTCTGGCAAACTTAAGAAGGCAAATATAAGACGATGTGTCATAATAATCTATGCAAATATAGTATAGTTAAAGGAAATGACTTGCAATCTAAAATAGACTTAGGCATCATGAATGAATGATGGTTTCCTGTAATCAATGCCCACCAAATAAGAACCTTCAGATCACCTTCCCCTGTGTGACTTCCAGATGGGGTTAAAGGCACATTCGGCAGAATATATGCTGCTTTAAACCACAGTAACAGCTCAGCATTCACCGAGATTTCTGCGAATACCAAGTAGAAAATACTCATACATGGTCTGGACAAAGTGAGGAAGCCTAAGCGTCACCGGGGAAAGTACATGAACTTGGTGTTTAGATAACACCATTGCTGACTCTTCATAAAGAGGACGAAATCATGTGAGAAACTGTTTATGGAAGTGAAAATAAACCACCTACCTTACCTTCTTCTTCACATCTCAGGAGTTGGACAAAGCCTACCCCGTGGTTCACTCTCCTTCTGACCCTGGAAAAGATAAAGATGTTTTCGTAATGACTTCAATTAACAGCTGGTACAAGAGCTCAATCTGCAATGTTACAAGAGTTTAGGAGTCTTATGGTCATTTCTGGTACCTTCATTTATTTACTTTCTTCCCTAAATGGTAAGAGAGAAGCATGGAACGTTCACAAACTTGAACTTGAATTTTACCTTGTCCATCCCAAAGGATCATTGACAGGATCAAAGAAGACCCTGTATGTGAGATTTCTTTGAACCAAGAAAAGTGTTGCTTAATGTAAGTTACTGAACATTGGCCAGGCTTACCTGGTGGTGCGTGTCGTTCTTGAGTTTGCATTACATGGGTACATAGGATGTGGCTTAGTTAGACTATCATTTCAATGCCCTAGGGTTTCTCAAGTTACATCAAGGTGTTCACTCCAGTCCTCGCAAGTACGCTAAGACATTTCTTATCTTGCAAAGAGAAAGCTGTAGTTACAACCACTCCATGTGTAGCATGTGGAGGGTGGTTGGCTGCAGAGAAAGGAAGCGGACCTGATGCTCCGCGTCCCTGGTCTGCAACCTGCCACCTCTGTGGACCCGACAAAGACGAGGGTCTGCATCTTTAAAAGGGACAAAAATGGGGTAACCTTCCCTGGGCAGGAGGACTAGATGAAGAAATGAAATGAAAGCTGAACACTGCTTAAGAAATGTTACTTGCATCCCTCAAATCAATGAACACCGAAACGTGAAGAAAAAATGCTTGAAATTTTCTTGAAATGCAGTAGCAGCAAGTCTTCGAGGTTTTGGTGCTCCATGTCCCGCTTTCTATAAAACGATTTCCCCAGAAGGTCTTATGGCTTCCTACTTTTTATCAGTCAAGCTTATGTTTAAATATTACTGTTTTATAGAGTCCTTCCCTGACCTACCTTCAAGGTCAAAGCCATTTTCTAGTTCACCATCTTCTTTCACATGCTTCCTAGAATTTATTACCACTTGAATCAATGTACTTCGTTAGTATTCATTGTCTGTCTCCTTTCAGGGCAGGAGTTCTTATTTATTTGCTTATTGTGCTCTGCCTGTAGCATGTAGCCCTTCCATAACTATTTGAGAATGAATAAATGAACAGTTAATGATGACAGATGGTTTTCAAAAATATAAACATATGTGTGTATATGTACATGTGTGTGTGTGTGTGTGTGTATGGTCACTAGAGTAGCTTTGTAAAAATTCTTAGTGCATCAAATTTAATGCAGAACAAAATACTGCATTTGAACTGAAGACAACATTATTTTCACAAGCTTCAGATGCAAGGTTGTGCTAGTGGATGAGGGCTGCCATAACCCAATACAGCACGGTGGCTAAAACACAGTCCTCATCAGCCCGAGAAGCTGGAGGGTCCAGGGCAAGCTGCCACCTGTCCTTCCCGGGTGAGTGCTTCCCGACCTGCAGTCAACAGCTTCTCTGGTGTCCCCACATTCTCCCGGGGCCTTTTCTGAGGGCAGGGTCCCCAAGGGGCATCAAGGTCTTTGCAAATCCACGAATCTCATGATGAAAAGCCTGCTCCTAATACCTAATCTAACTGCACCTGACAAAGACCCAACCTCGGAAACCATCCCACTCTGTGAGAGGACTTTACCGTGGGAATTGGAGTGGGGAAGAGAAACATTCTGTTCATAGCAAAGATTAATGTATTTTTACAAGGTTGTTCTTCATTTATTTATTTTTTTTAGTATGAAATAATTTTCACAAGCTTTTCGTGTTAAGTCTCAGTAACCGGCACATATTTATTGTAAATGATTGCTTCAATTTCTACCATTATATATTACGGTTTTCCAATGTCCACAATTTTGCCAACTACTAATTCTCAAATTTTAATTGAAGGCACATTTAAAACATTAAAATAATTAAAATTTTATTTTTACTGCATTGACATTTTCCTGGATGGTAACAGTTTTGTTTTAAAATTTGGGAGGAAGCATTTATTATCAAGCTCACAGTCCGCAGGTGGGTAATTCGCAGGAATTATAAAAGACCACACTACTTGATTTATTTTATTCTTAAACACTTAATCAAACTTTCACAACCAGAATAAACTGCTAAGAAAATTTAAACTCCCCTAATTCTTTCAGGGCCAACTTCGTGATAGCTCTTACAAAAGAATTACCCTGAGGAACATATAAACAATTCAGATAAGCACAATACGAGTTTTCTATTAAGTTGGTCTGGAGATCAATATTTTTCAAAATAAAAAATCAACAACATAATTTATATACTGAGTGAATAAAATGAAATTCTATATACTATCAATAAAAAGCCCATTTGAGTGGAAAATTAAGATATCAGCTTTCACAACTTCTGTTAGACTGAAATTCCATTTGTTCCTATCATTCCATATATTATTAGCAAGTTCTTAAGGAAACTAACTTGCAACTTCAAAGACTATAAAATGTTAATGACAAAACTGTACAGTGGGAACATGCTTAAATAGTGGAGCTTGTCACATATCCTCATTATAAGTATAATCAGACAACTGAGATTTGTTACCATTTTCAAGAAATAATCTTCAAAAATGTAAATTTTAATTTTGACTTTAATGTAATTAAACAAAAATCAAAGCTGTTCAATTATTAAAAATCATTAAAAGCAAAAATGACAGAAACTGTTGTGAAATGAATGAGAAAAGTAAAGTGAATGTTGAATTCTTTTTCTCCTAAAGCTACTCAAGATGTAATCAAGTCTCCCATCTTCATTTCAGGAGGAGCACTTCAGATAACAAAAATGCCTCCTAATCAATACTTAAGGCCAATCTTTTCAGTTAAACTTCTCAGGAAAAATCCCAAGTTCACTAGAAAAAGTGGTTTTGCTTCTTTGCACCTAATTTTCTGTTTTGCACAATGTGACAGTGGGTCCAGATCTCCTTTAACTCGAACATTCATGAACAATAGTTCACTTAGGAACATGAGAGAATCATCATCAATTCGTATTCGTCAGCTGAGAACAAAGCAAGGTGGTGGCTGGCCCTTCCCCAGGAAGTGCTTAATGTAAATGTTTCTTCTTGTCTAAATCTAATGAGTTGAAATAGAAAATTATTTAATAATTGTACTTAATTGCACACTTCGTTTCCAATACTCAGTTCCTTATGTTAAATAATCCTATTACAGAATCTTGCCATAATACTCATACATATAATACATACATACATAATATATACCATAATACAGATTTGAAGGAGTGTCATTGACAAAAGTTATTAGATATATACAGGAATTCAAGGTATCAATGTGACTTATAACCTCAATGGATAGATATTCTTATGTAAATCAACTATACTTTCTTTATCACAGTAAATCCATTTCACCTTTTGATTAACTAAAATGAAGTGTATTAAAATATTTCTAATCATTGAAATTCTCTGAGATAATTATCCGTCATCTCTACTATCAACTAAATCAAACTCAGGGTAAAATAGGAAGCCATTTATCAAAGTTGCCCTAACATATTATGAGTTGACCTACTGTCTTTGTATTAGAACACAACTTATGAATTATTTTCATGGTATTGCAATTATTAATAAATCTTTGATAACAATTTTTAAAGGGTAAAACAGGTAACTATTCTGTTAGTAAACTAATGTTTAAAAATTATCTTAAATATGTGTCCATGAAAAACAAAACTGTAAGCTGGGTATGTTGACCAGATTGACCTATCCTTCGCACAAAAGGCAATCTGAAAAAAAATACATCATTTGTCAATGCTAAAACATTTTTATATAATCTAATACCAAATTTAGTTTTAAATTCTCCGTATCAGCTGTGATGTGGATGGACCAAGAGCTTAGTCTTCTCTTGGCTCTTTTTCATTTTGTTTTTCAAATTGTTTCAAATCTAAAAACCACACAGCTGTATCTCTGACTAAACGTGCCCTTCCCTGCCTCGATTTCTCTGGCTTATGATGATCCCCATCTGAATGTCCAGCGTTCAAATCAAAGTCCCGCCGGAAACTACATATTTGGAAGTAATTTAGCTGCCTTTAATTTGCATCGCATGTAACTTTGCTCCTGAACAAATGGAAGTGATTTTAACTTAAATTAGAAGCTATAATTGAAGACGTACTTATTATTACAAAGTCAGAAATGTCTGAGAAATTAATAATTGTTTTGATTAAACTATATCCATGTAGATGAATAAATGAATAATTTCAACATTAATCAACCCACACAAGACACTGTGATAATAACACTTAGAAGTCTCACATGCCAAAAACGATTTCTAGGAAAAAAAAGAGGATTTAAATAGTTTGAAATCCACTTATGAAGTGAGATTGGTAGAAACTGATTATGGTTAAGATCTAGTTGTAATTATTCCACAGATGCCATCTTATCCTAATTGAGAGAAAATGCAGTAGCTTCTAGTTTTTATATATTTTATACAGAAGCACACAAACATCACTTTTCATTTGTCATTTCTTTTTATTTCTGATATCTAAATTAGGTCAATAAACATTGACTTCTGAAGGTTCTTTATACTAGCATTTTGCTTTATTTGCCTTTTTATTTTAATCTGTGCCTGATCATGAAATATATACTATACATTTAATCCTCTAGTCCTACCCTTCCTGTCCTGATCGGTGTACATTTTACCGTCTCCTGCGATGGGAACTGACAGGACCTACGCTCAGCAACTTCCAGACGTACCACCCGCAATGCCAAATAGTCATACTATACCTCCCATCCCAGTGTCTGGTCACTGTACATCGCAGGTTGTACCTTTGAACCACCCGCCCCCAACCCCTGCTTCTGGTCACCACAAATCTGATCTCTTTCTATGGCTTTTTAAAGATTTCACACAGAAGTGAGATATACATTGTTCATCTTCCTACATCTTATTTCACTTAGCATAATATCCTCATCTATGTACGCACAGAACAGATTTCTCATTATTAGTAGCAATCGCCTACCTGTTTTGAGAGGCACCCTGGTCCCCAAAAATGCAGAAAGATTTTGGGACCACACTGTATAAAGGTGAAAGTGCCAGGAATTTTAAACACAGATATGAATTATATACATATACAGGGTGGGGCAAAAGGAGGTTTACAGTTGTGAGATCACAGAATAAGAGGTTATGCTTGTATTATTATTTCCTAATGAGTGTATTATTTTTCCATACAAACGTAAGCCCACTTTTGCCCTACCCTGAATTACGCAAAATCTCTCAGTTACATGCAACTGTATGAAGCTTCAATGATACATATGTGTCAAGAGGGAAAAAAACGGTAACAGCAGTATGACATTTTATTATAATTCTTTACTTTTTATGCCTGTTTTAATTATTGCATCTCCCTTTCTATTGTTTTTTTGTTTTAATCACAACTTACTTGTACCGCATGCTGTTGACATTTTTGGAAAACCCACCAGTGAGTATCAGCTAGATAAGCGTGTTAGGAACCGGCCACACAGCAGGTGAGCAGCAGGTGAGCCAGAAAAGTTCCACCTGGATTTACAGCCGCCCACCTCGGAGCCTGAGTTCCGCCTCCTGTCACATCCGCTGGGCCATCAGGATCTCCAAGCGGGAATGGGGCGTGCGAGGGTCCTGGGCGGCGGCCCCTCCTGCCAACCTAAGGCCTGGCGCCCTGAGGTGGAGCTGGGCCGTGATGCCAGCCTGGGGAGCGGCTGCCAACACAGGTTACCGTCAGCAAAGAGGTCTGAACGCACAGAGACCATAACAGCGCAGCTGCTTGCAGACGCACAGCCAGGCGCTACCGGTGAGTGGCAGGGGACGAATGAGCTGCCCCCGGTGGCAGGCTTTACAGCGACACGTGATCGGTGCATCCCAGGGCGGCACAGCTGCATCTGTGGGCCGGCTTCCCGGGAGCCCCCCACGGGCACGGCACTCCGCCCGCTCTGTTATTTCCCACCTCTGCCCACTCCTCCTCCGCACGGCGCACTGGTCTCCGTCACGGCTCTGGGCTAACCCTGGCCTGTGGCGCATTGCAGCGTTGCTCCATGACACGTCACGATGCAGTGAGAAAAGAAATTCCGTGCACCATACAGGTAACGCACCTGACGTATCCAGGGACCATGCCCCCAGCCCCTGGTCCGTGGAAAAATCATCTTCCAAAGAATGGTCCCTGGTGCCAGAAGGGCGAAGGGCCACTGAAGAGAAGTATGTCAACGACAATTCTTACACTATTTCCAGCGTTCAATATTTCACATATACTTACTACTGAAATTGAACTGTGTGCTTATCTGTTCTTCTCACAGAGCTACTGTTTTCTTTGAAAAAAAAGAAAATATCCCGAGGCTATAAACATTTCCATAATTATACTAATAAAGCTGAGTTTCCTAATGCATTCAATCATAAAATCAGTTCCTGACTACTGGCTTCCTTCAAATGAGAAAGTAGTTTTCATAGCTACGGGGCATTTCGGTCAAAAATAAAAAAGGGGAAAAGAAAATACGGAATCTGTAAAAAAATTTAAATGGACTCTGAAGCTTCCTAATTGTATCTATGTCCCACCGCTCTCTAGAAAATCCCTGTTTACATGCAACATTGAAAAGTGTGAGAGAAGAGGTTGGGGATTCTGTCCATCAGAATAAATCAGGGAAAAACCAGCTGCCTTGTTCTTTCCCCATGTAGTTTGACCAATGTGAATTTTGTGTTCACATTCCGTATGGTTCTTTCCCATGCTATTTTCTTCAATGATGCAAGTTAAATTCGGGTCACGGTGCCAAAGTCAGAAGCACGAATGGAGAACCAGTATCAAGAGACACAGGTGGCGACCGGAACCCCGTGGGTGGAAAGAATCTTCCCATTTGCAAGTGGGAAAATGAAAATTGCTAAAGAACAGCATTATTGATTGCTACAGTTACAAAACAAGAAAAGTAATCTGATTGACTTACATACACTAATATCAAAAGCTGCCAATATAAAATGTGGTTTATCAGTAAATTATCACAAAAGCTCTATTGAATAGATACAAACACATAAATAAATGATTAAAATATGGGTAAATGAATGTAAAGAGTGCTTGTTTTCCCCCTTTATTATAGGTAACTGTAATTAGTCTGCAGTGGCTTTTCTTACAAGTATTTTCTTTCATGTTGGGCTTTTGATGCATGTACAAATTACCTCCAAACTCATGAGCCCATAAATGTTCTCTTGGGGTTTATCTGGGAAGTTCTATAGCCTTTGATTTTATATTTAGGTCTAGAGTCCATTTTGAGCTAATATTTGTGTAAGGTGAAAGGCGTGTTTCTAGATTATTATTTTTTGTATATGATGTCCAACTCAATTGTACCAGCACCATTTACCAAAATACCATCTTTTCCCCATCAAATTTCCTATGCATCTTTTTCAAAGGTCAGTTGACTCTACTTGTGTTTATGTCAAAGCTGATTTTAACATTCTAGAAATTGCACTACTTAAAAGCATATTAGCATGTGATGCTGAAGGCAAATGATATTCAGTATTTTGACATAAAAACCTAACTTCAAGAAATTAGAAAACAATATTGAAAGATAAACAGGAATAAAAGTGTGAATAATACTTAAGTATAAAACCCTTCCTTAATGTTTATTTCGAAGATGCCCATTTAACTTCTGTTTGAAAGAAATATACCTACCCATAAGATAACATTATCCTTTGAAAGACCATTGAAATTATGATAACCAAGTCCCCATGCTGGTTGTCATGTTAATGCTATGATAACACTGAAGATAATTACTTTACAAGTTAAACAATAAAATGTCAATTAAAGCTCTCTCGCCAACAGTCTTCATAGGACTTTATTCCAGTTTCATTTTTTAAGAATTTGTATTGAATGTATGGAGGTGACACTGGTTAATTTTACTTCCCTTGAGTTAACTTGTAATTCTCCCCACTGTAACTATTTCCTGAACAAACTTCAGGGGGTCCAACTTCACCACTTTGCAATCAAGGCATCACTGCCAATGCGCATTTGCACATAATAGGTCGGTGCCTTGGGGGCATAGAAGACACGCTGCTGTTTGCCCAAGTATCACCTACCTTCAGATCCCTCTCTTCTGCAGTGGTGTCTGACTTTATTTTTAACTTCACTGTTATTTAGCCAGAAGTTGTATGAGACACTTGCTCCTGCTTAAGGTACTTCAGCTGACTTATACACAGGGCTGAAAAGGCAAATATAAATTAATGTGGCCTCTGTTTTTATCTCTAGCTATCTATTTACTTACCTACCTACCTGTTACCTGGGCGAGGGCCTGAGCTTTTCCTTCCTGATTAAATGCTGCGCCGTGTTTAGGGCATGTTAAAACTATTGTTCTTGGTTATGTCTTCCCTACTGTATTAATCCAGAGGAATTTGTGTTGGTCCATACTCTTCAGCCCTCTCTGTTCCATTTAGCGGGCCAGAAATTTCGCTTTTACATGATGAAACACTACTGTAATGCGGACCGTAAATGAGTTTGCCCAGGTCATTGGCTGGTACATGGACAACATAGACATGATTCTGGGCAATCCCGGACCTAGTAGTTACTACATTTTCTACTTAAATTACAATTTATCATAAAATATGGAAGCTGAAAAATGCAATCAATTATATTAAAGATCGAGTCAAAAATATTCGGTAACAAAATAAACACCCCTGTATTAAGCAGCTGACTATGTGACTTCAGAGGCTAACGGTACCTCTGTGCCTCATCCCCTTGGAACCTACCAACAACTGCGTGACTACGGGGCTCTCACGATATAAGGAATCTATTCCCAACAACATAATTAACTTGCTCAAAATCATAAAGCAAACAGGGGGCTGAACTGTGACTCACCCTCAAGAACTACGATTCAAGACCCCGCATTTTAACCACTACTTGCTGCCACCTCCCAGTACCTCTTGAAAGCATCCCCTCGGAAACATATACATGAGAGGAGCTTACAGCATGATCTCTTGCTGGTCAGTTTTATGGTGGATTTTGTACCTGCTTTAGTGCCAAGACACCCTCAGGAGCCATTATGTCTTCTAGGGCCATTTGTCCCTGTATTAAATGGATATTACCTGCAGAATATGCAACTAACCCCCCGTCTTTTTGAGAACTTCCTAAGGCTGCGCTGGAATGAATGACGTGCTGAAATTTCCCCACAATGGAACCTACGGCATCCGTACCTGAAAGGAATGTTCCGCCATGGATAAATAATAATAATCGTATAAGAAAGACGCCGCCCATCACTGAATGGGATGATAAGTACGGATTTTAACTTAACATTTCCTGGTAACACATGCAAATACTCTCTAAGTTCCTTTCCCATATTTTGCTAACTTGTTTAATTTTTTTCTAATTTGAAAGAGAATTTAAAGTGCGTCCTACATACCTGAGGTCCCAAAACACTCCCTCCAATGTCGTCCTTTTATTTGCACCAGAGATACTGCTGTTCTGAATGTGTTTTATAATCCCCGGACACTCAGCATACGTAGTACCCATGATGCGTTTTTAAACAGCATATTCTATGCTTTGTGTTAAGATACTAATGAAATAAGGCTGATTATATATTACTTTCTAATGTTTCGGTTCTCTCTGTAACATTCCTGAGACCATATTCTGCTCACAGATTTTCACAGAATGACCGTGTTCCTGTGTGGAGACACACCAAGGATGCTTCTCTATTCCCTAATTAATGGGTATGTATTTCAGTTGCTTTTGTGTGTGTTAAAAACAATGTTTCTCTAAAATTCCTTGACAACTTCTTTGTGGGAGAGTGCAAATGTTTCCCTGTATTTGCATTCCTAAGAGCTGGACCGCAAGCTCACCACCTGATTTATTTCCACGTCATTAACTGCAAAAGTAGCTCCTCGGAATGCTTGCGCAGTTTCAGGGCACCTCCCTCCTCATCCTCAGCCCCTCTCTGTCCCCTCCCTGCTCGCTGGCAGGGAGTCAGGTACTGGTCCTGAGGGCACACTGGTGGAAGGGTTACCCCGGGAGAAGTCAGGGTTCAAGGCCAGCAGGCCAGCAGGCAAGGGTGCGCGTCTTCTCACCCAGGCAGCCCCTTGAGGAACGTGACCTCTCTGCCCACCTGGTCTTTTTTTATATACCTTATTATTTTTAGAGAGGGAGGAAGGGAGAGAAGCAGAGAGGGAGAGAGACATCCATGTATGGCTGCCTTTCACCCGCCTCCAGCTACGGACCTGGCTGGAGACCTGGCTTGCAACCTGGTTATATGTCCTGGCTGGGAATCGAACCAGCGACCTTTGGGTTCGCAGGCCAGCACCTTATCCACTGTGCCACCAGCCAGGGCTCACCTAGTCTTTATTACCTGGTGGTGCTATTTTGATCCCCTCTTCATAAGCCTCGGTAATGTTAATATTTAAATGGCTTAGGGAGCACGGACTTTCCTCCAGGGGCCTTTCAACTCCAGCAACTGCCCTGGTGCAGCGACTTCCCTTTGCTGAAAGCCTCCCCGACTGCTTCTCCTGTCAAGCATTTTAATTTTCTCCATTTATGGGTGAAGAGGGGCATCTGGTTGTGCACTTAATTAGCGACTCCATGTGACTTAGGAGTTTGCAGTGTCCTTGGTATTTTCATTACACATGAACGTTTCTCCTTTTTATATTTTTGTCCATACTTCTTACTCATTTTTACTGGGCTATAACTTTTGAATATTAATCCAGGCCGGAATCCGGGATTTCCTGGGAGCCTAGGCTCCTATCAGAGGGTATCCCCTTAGAAACAACATTCCAAGTGTTAGGGATAAACATCAGTATAATGGGGTGCTTATGCTTTCAAACCACTGCGACACACGCAGCTACAAAGGTATAAAAAGTAACGCTATCTTCTTGTTTTCCTTCAATAGTACAGTTTAATGCCTACTTAATTTCTAATCAATTACGCAGCTTAACGAAACAGTCATCAGAGTCTATAAATCTAACGAGTACAAGTCAATACATCTGCTTGATGCGTCACAGGAGACTCAGTTCCAGGGAGCAAAACTAGCCACGTTGAGGACCACTCTGCTCTCACTAACGCAACCTGACCAGGCCCCAGAAGAAGGGGTTCAGCACCCCTGTACGAGCCTGGCTGGGCACTTCGGGCTCCTCCAGGAAGACCCTGCTGCCAGCCGACCGTCCCTGGACACCTGTCTTCATAAAGAAGTGAGCTTACGTGACAAAACCTTAAAGCTCTGGGACCTACTTTTAAATAAACGTTGGGAAATCGATGGCGCATGTGTACGATAAGAACCGATGAGAATTAATTACGTGTTTTACGAAGCTCCAGGTAACGGTCAAGATGTCAACAGTCAGAAAGCGCCTCCTGGGAAACTCAGGCTGCGAGAAGCAGCATCGGTTTCTCTGGGCACCACGATTTTCCGTTTGGCCCTGAGCACGTAGAAACCGACTCACCCTGTGACAATCACCCCAAAAAGCTCTAGTTTACTTCTTAAGCCAGAGAAAATATTTCAACGCTATAAGGGAAATGTATAAACACGTGCGTGTTTAATCAATTAAAGTTTTTAAATGATCGATTCTTTCTAGAATTTATGGTATGAAAAGTTTTAGCTTTTCCGGCGATGAAAAAATACTTTTACCTCCACATTTTATTAACTGAAGTCCGAAATTCACACAGAGGCGTCAGAAAGTATGCACAAATTCCCATGAAGGTGTAGCAAAATAAATGTTAATTTGAACAGTTTAAGAAATTATTGATTAAAAACATATTCGCAAAGTCTAAGGGGATCATTTTATAAGTCCCCTTGAGACACTCTGAGCTTCATTAGAATCTACTTACAAGTATCTTCCTTAATGAAATTATTTGCAAATTCCTGTTTACATGTGTTTTTGGAAAATAACAACATGTGCTTTTCAAAGACATAAAAATGCATAAGCCCTGGCTGGTGGCTCAGCGGATAAGGCGCCGGCCTATGAACCCAAAGGTCGCCAGTTCGATTCCCAGCCAGGGCACATAACCAGGTTGCAAACCAGGTCTCCAGCGAGGTCTGTGGCTGGAGGCAGGTGAAAGGCACTGATGTTTCTCTCCCTCTCTGCCTCTCTCTCTTCTCTTCTCCCCAATAATAATAAATAAAACCTTAAAAAAAAATAACCCATAAAATTTCCTCCCAGTCTTTCCTTGTTATAACTGTATATCATGTATAGTGCGGAATTTGATGGTCTTCAAATCTTCTAAAATAAAATAAAAAACGAAAGTTTTTTTTTCTCTTAGAACAATAAATACATTTGGATTAAATTCCGTTTTGTTGAGTGTACTTTACCATACTACTTTGCAACATAATTGGTTTTCTTTCTCTTTTTATTGTGCTATCCCTTTCTCCTCCTTCTATTGATAATACATATTATCCAATATATTAACATTTAATACTTATATTTTATTTTTTAGAAGATTTTATTATTTTTAGGGGGTGGGGAGGGAGAGAGACATCCATGTATGGTTGCCTTTCACCTGCCTCCAGCCATGGCCCTGGCTGGAGACCTGGCTTGCAACCTGGTTATGTGCCCTGGCTGGGAATCGAACCAGCGACCTTTGGGTTCGCAGGCGGGTGCCTTATCCACTGAGCCACCAGCTAGGGCAATACTTATACTTCAAATACATTTTTTACTTTTAATGATAAGAAACTGTTCAACTTTTTTATTTCCTGCTAAACACACCTTAAAGAAAAGGTGGTACCCTTTCCATCTGACTGATGCCTGGGCTGTTGGCACAAAGTCGGCTTGAGTGTGTTCCTCTCACTTTGTTGTTCTTCATGTGATGTAGTTGAAGCTGCTTCAACTGAAATTACACACTTCCTGCTTTTCTGCACCAGAAACTAATCAAGAGGAGAAGAGCATCATGCTGGGGACCTCATTTTAATTCAAAATGTAGTTTAAATATAAAAATTTAGTTTTTCATACAAATATAATGATATGCATTTATTTTTTTCTGGTTAGATGCTTGAGGCATTAATAAAAAATGTTTTAATTTTCAACACAGAGGTTATCTTTTCCATGTAAAGGATTATTTTAAGGTTTAATGACCTGAACACTAATATCTTGAATTCTGTTACTAATCTATACTAATTGCTGAGCGTAAATTTATAGATTTCTCAAAAAGTAGGCCTAATTTAGAAGACCATAAAAATCCTATCTTTGCTGCTGTTAGATAGTACACGCATAGCGGGCTTATTTTTCTACTGAGAAGTCTAGCAAAGTACCTAAGAACTTTGCCATGTCGATTTTAACTCCACATAATTTTCCTTCTTGTAGTTTGCAACCTCAAATGAAAGTAAAACTCCTTATTTTTAGCAGTCTTTACGAGGAAAAAAAAACAAAAACTGAGAAAACTTAATTCACATATTTAACAAATGGTATGTAGTAGTCTTCTTTGTGATTAATTCCCACTCTTTTGGATGAACTTTATCTTTATCTTCCAACTTTACTGAAATGTAATTTGGTAAGTAATGTTGGGTAAACATAATGTGACCTTTTGGTATGTGGAGATACTGTGAAATGATTATCCCAATAATGTAAGTTAAGGCATTTATTTCCTCAGTTACCATTCTTCAGGTATGTGTGGTGACAATTAAGGTCTACTCTCAGCAATTTCAAATACAAGTTCCCTTTTTTATTGAACAGATTTAATTGTCTTAAAACAAGCATGTCTCACAATGGGCTTCACAGATGAGTCCTACTAGACTTCTCTCTCCCATCCACCAAAAATGCACACTTCTCAGCCCCATCCCACTGTTACGATCCTCTGCGCGTCATTAAAAAACTATTTGAAACATAGTAAAATTTCTAGTGGAAAATATCATTTCCTGTTATCACTTTCGTCCATGATGATCCTTTTACATGTTTCAGAAACACCTGTGCATGGTTTTAATAGCATGATTTCTAAGTTCAATACATATGAATACCAAATTTTCCTTAATCCCTGGTTATAAAACCTAGAGAATTCTCTCTTGCTGTCTATGGTTCAGTCACCTAATTATTAAAAATATTAAATGTTACATAGAAAGAAAAATATCTAGACAGAAATGGGATCATTTTTACTAGTTCATTATCTTAAAAGTTCACTTAAGTACATCTTTCCCCTATTGTATAAAACCGCTGTGCTGAATTTTGTACTTAAGATTTTCCTATTTAAAATGTTTACCATGTTTGTATAATTATATATTGTATGTTGTTCAGCTTTTTAATGTTGAAAGGCTTTTCACATCTAAAGAAAATGACACTTTCTGTGTTCTTCTATGACTTTATTATCCCAACAGAATATTTCTGAAATGCTCAAATGGTGTAGCCTTTAACTGTCATTCACTCATCTCTGATAGTGTATTTCAAATGATATAGAATATAGAGCATACAAAACATGATGAAGGGTATACCATAAAATAGTCTTCTACCTTATGTTTTGTATTTATTTGTTACTTGTATTAGAAAAAGCTGCTGGGATTCCTACATGTATTTCCCAGAGCACATATACACAGATGTTATTCTAGGTTTTCTGCCCCATGTAAAATTTCTACTTCGTGCACGTACACCTTAATCATTACTAGGTGAAATCAATTTCTTTTCTAGTGTGTAAATATTATGGTTTTTCTATATCTTGTTGGCATTTTAATTTTTTTAAACAATTTGGAGACGTTGTGAAATC
The DNA here is from genome assembly GCA_004026585.1 of Noctilio leporinus. Taxonomy (NCBI): domain Eukaryota; kingdom Metazoa; phylum Chordata; class Mammalia; order Chiroptera; family Noctilionidae; genus Noctilio; species Noctilio leporinus. Next base: position 61,376 of record PVIW01007013.1, on the reverse strand, counting down.
ATATCCCGTTATCTCCAGGTACTTCTTATTTAGATATCTAGGTAGTGGGATGTTATGAATTTCATCCCCCTCTTCAATTTTATTTTCTTGTTTGTTGCTGGTGTGTCTAAACCTAATTGGTTTTGAATACCGACTTTACATTTAGAGAATTTACAAAACTTATTAATATCAATAATTTATATATAATTTGGGGTTTTCTAGATATTTGCATTATTTGTAAGTCAGATGATGTATAAATAATTCTTAGTGAGCCGAGATGGAGAGAACAATGATTTAAATATATTGTGAATAAAGACATGGAGAATGTACCCATGTGTGTGTGATTCAAGTACAATCACAAAGATAAAAAGGCCTTAAAAACTGACAAAAGAAGATCTCTTAATGTCAATTTCACTAAGTAAAATTGGGGAAGACTGGCAGTTTAATGAAATTCCTCCAATGAAGTTCATTCCTCAGGCATTAGAGGTAAATTAGATCAATTGGAACAGATCTAAGTACTCTTTTTAAAGGCTGCATTCACTGGTCTGCATTTCAGAAAATGGTGGTGGGCTATGGATAGGGATAAAGGAAACTGGACTGATATAAAACTTAATCACCCTTTGATAAATTGCAAATTTCTCTTCTGTGCCTTAGTCATAAGTAATCTTTTTGTATAATGGCTTGAAAGCTGAATGGCGCCTGAGGATTGCTTTAGTGTGACTGCCTTCCAAGTGTGCAGGTCATAATATTATTTTATTGTTCTCGATTCAGGTTGCAATGAATGCTAAAACCTCGTCACAATGTTTTCAAATGAAAGACTTAAATTTTAGTAATTTTGGTGTCTTCTCCATAAATTTACATACATTTGCATATGAACAAGCTTAAAAACTGGGAAATTTATGTCCACAGGTTTATCTATTCATACGTGGAATATTTAATTTTGCCAGAGAAAACAGGTTATAATTCAGCGTGTAGTGTATCCTGACTCCATAAACTATAGGAACCCAGTTTAAAACACAACGGATATTAAAATTCAAGGACAACAGTTTTGCAAAGTCCAGGAGCTGATTTATAAATCAAAAAGGTTCACTAGTAATTTTGGATGATCATTTAGAAGAAGCTGCCTAATCACACTTATGAGCTTTATTTCTCTGCTTTAATTAATTACCTTATGTACTGCTAGTTCATTGCCTATGAAAAAGTTTCATAGGTAAACCTTCCCATTTCATCTTTTAAAGATGTTAACATGATAAGGTTTTGAACGAAATGATGGCTTGTCTTTTCTCACTGGCCACAGACCACATCACTAACGCATTGGGAAGGGAACTCTTTTGGTATCGATCTGTATGTGGTTCATTGATGTGCCCTCACGTATATTTTAGTTGTTTCTGATTATCCAAGCTGAGTTGTTTTACTCTACTGTTACTCCTTTTAAAGTCTCATCATGATATTTGAATGGCCCTGGCTAACGTTACAATTGGTGGTTGTCTCATAAAACACACTTACTTTGAAAGTTTGAATATCTCTCTCTGCCAGAGACTAACGGTAATATACACATAACATTATTTGTCTATATATTAATAGTAATGTTGATTTTGAATGTAAGATTATATCAATTAGCTGTAACATTAAAAACCATTTTTTAAACCTTTTTGCTGAGTGCTGCTTATCAGGTGTTATCTCGTGTAGGTCCTCCTTATCATTGTACCCATTTTATAAGGCAAAACTGAAGTGGGAATGTTAAGTAACGTCTCCATCCAAGTCAGGCTCTCCGGCACAGCATTTTAAGTACACCGCTCCGTAACCTCTTCAAAAGCTGGGAAAGATGATACCTTCCTTGAATATTTTATGCCCTAATCCCCGTGTCAGAAAGGGCTGCATTCCAGGATCCCCAAGGGAAGCCTGAAGCTAAATATGGCACCAAATCGATATGCACGACGTTTCTTCCTATACGTACATACAGACACCCATCGTTACGTGTAACTTACAATCAGGCAAGTTCAAGGCTGGGAGCTTCATTCTTACTGTACATCACAGCAACCTCAACGTACAACTTTGAATTTCTTTCCTTAGTCAGTAGAGAAATTTCACCTTTTCACCGAAAGGGAGGCCTTGACAGCTTCTCTTTGGCATAACTGCATCGCCACCATCATTACTTAGCACGTGGGGGGCGTTATGAAGTAAAATAAGGGTGACTTGAACCCAAGCACTGCAGCACACTGACACAGTGGCCAGTGGTCGGACCGACCATCCCCGGCCTGGAGGTGCCGGGCGGAGGGCGGATTCAGGTCCTGGGGACGACAGGGCACCCCGGGGCATCCCTTAAAGCTTGTGAACGCTTCGTTTCTGGAATATCTAATAGTTTGGACTGCCCTTGACTGCCTCAGGGTGGGTGATGCGGTGGAAGGTCCCAATTCGGGAAACGCCCACTTTCTCAGCATTGCTGAATTTGCTCGGTGGTCCCGGGTAGACCGGCAATGAACGCGGACCCCCGAAACTGCCAGGATCCAAAACATCTCGGATCCAAAACCACCCAACGACGTGGCTTTGGAGAATGATTCCCTTGCTCTCCGGTTTCTTCCTCTGCGAAACTGGAAGGATAATATTATTGACAAGGGTGGCTGCTGCGGGAATCAGCGGGGTTAACGTGTTCGACACGCCCCTCCCAGGCGAGGACTCGGAAAGTGAGAGCAATTACCACCCGGTTCCCCCCGCGGTCCAGCAGGGAGACAGCACGGCCGCCTGGGCAGGACACCAAATGAGGACGAATGGAAGCGCCGTGCTGGGAACACGCTCCCCTTAATTTAATCTGCATCCCTGCCTGGCTGGAGCCGAGCTGTCACAGGCTGTGGAAGGACGTCCTCCCTTCTCTGCTTGTAGGAAGGTACGTGCAAAGGGAGTCAGTTTCTGGTGAACGCCTTGGCGGGAAATGGGAGTAGGGGTTCCTACTGGCTTCTACACACGTTATGGTAACACACCTAGGAATCAAGCAACTTCTCTTTTACACCCAATCGTGTTTTTCCCAGGATTGTATGTGAACAGGGCCGGCCTCCAGGGAAGAGATGAGGGGGTGGGGTCTCCTTTTTCCTTCCTAGGGGTTTTCCTTGCTTCACGCTGTACTCATTCGTAAAACGGGCGTAAACCACATTTATCTCATAAACACAGGAACTATTTCTCAGATACCAAGATGGTGAACAAGAAGAGACAGAAACCATTATTATATACAGACAATCAAATTGTTAACATCTAGTACCTGAAAAATCAATAGAAACTGACTATGAAATGATGTCGTCAAAGAAGCCCAATAAAATATATTAAAAAGCAAAGCAGACACTTCTTATGCAGCAATAATTGCCAAGAAAAAATATAGTGGAAGTCACCACATTTACCACAGGAACAATATAGAACATCGGTATCTCTAAAATAAAATAATGTTGCATAACTGAAGGAAACAAAACCAAACAAAAAGGTTTCAAAGTACTGAAACCCATTAATTTCTTTTAATAATTGGGAAGGTGTATTCTTTAAAGAAGTAGAGAAATAAGAACTAAAAGAGGAGGAAGAGGAAAAGAAAGGGAATGATATTTTTGTATCGGGCAATGACTGGGTGGTAGGTGTATTAACATACTACTTTTTATTAGTTACATATAAGTGTTTACTTCGTGAAAATTCATTAGGCTGGATAGTCATACCTTGTGTGATCTCCGTATGCTCTATGTTAACAAAAAATACGGCTGGGTCAAGGTTAAAAAATAATAAAGTCCCTAATCCATATTGCTAAACTGTTTTCCTTCCAAACAGCAATACGTCAACGTACAGGGTATTATTATTTACAAAAGTTACCGACAAAAAATTAAAATGTAACATTTTAACTGTCATTTGTGACTAAAGCAGTTGAAAATAATTCTGTATGCTGTTTTTCATTGAAGTATATATGCAGTACTATATTTTCTAATAAACGTAAGTGCAAGTTTTATACATAAGATCCCCCCCCCCTTGGTGACTATAAATGATCAGTTATTCCTTTCACGTTAACTTTCTATGCATCCTTCCCTCTCCCGTAAGACTTTCAAGATTTTTTCCAGCAAACAATGCTTCAGTTCCGCACCCAGGGTAGACTGCTTCAAGAAGGTACAAGCCCGAAAGACCGTTTTAAAGCACAACTTGAAATGCACTTCAGAAAGACAGATCTTGCCCTGATCTGCAAAGAAGCTACAGAGAGCGTTTCTGGAAGAGGTTTCTCTTTTCTAAAAGGAAGTTTACATAAAAAGAAAGAAAAGAAGGAGGAGTGAGGAAGGGAGAGAGAAAGACTCTCCCATGTTAAAAATGATTGTGTCAATGTAATTCATAGTTGACATTTTAAGCATCAATGACTATGTTTTGTATATCATAAAGGTTTATCAAGGCCTTCCCATGCCCAGCCCACAGTCCAAACCCCATGTATAACCAATTTCAACTATTTTGCTGTGTATTTTTGCATTTTTTCATACTTACAGTTTATGTCTTGAGTTACAAGTTTTAATGAATACCTACATGATGAACTTTGAAGGCCTCTTTTACCCTTTTCCATAACAGAGCAAGGTAAAAATATATATTAAATCATTAATATTATTTTCTATTAATATACCATTATTCTGTGTCTGTATTTTTTTTCTCTCAGCCTCACTTTATTCCAGTTTCTAAAACATGGTTTTGACCCCTACAGTTCAGATCCATCTCAGGATTTTTAAAGACTCCCTGAGATTTGTGTAGGAGTCAACTCTCCCTCTTCAGTTGCAGTTAGAAGTCATTTCCTTTTTTTCTTTTCACTCTACAGCTGCTTGTCAATTTGCCTTTGGGTTATTTTTCTCCATTGTCAGTGACTTCAATCTGCCACAGCCACAAATACCCTAATTGTTCTTCTTAGACTGTGACAGCTAATTACAAGAATTCCTTCGGGATAGCAGGGTACCTGCGGCACACACACACACACACACACACACACACACACATCCAACAGCGCTTTACACAATCTGGCATTCTCTCCTGTACGTAAGGAAGAAAGGTGACGAAAAATAAAAACTTTGTTCTAGTTCCTAAAAACAAAATTAAAGTAACATTACACTTGAATTATCAGGATGAGGAAAAGATGTAAGTGAAAGTTCTATCAACTACTCTGGTCATTAAATAGGTAGCTGCCCAGGTCTGAGAAGCCATAGTTGGAAACCCGTTCTTACAAATGGCTGTTTCAAAGGCAGCCGCAGGAACTGCTCTCAGAATGAAAGTATATCCCATCCATAAAATAGCAATAATAATGTGCATGCAGTCCTGTAATTTAAATAACATCCTGGCATGTATTCAGCATACATGGCATGAATGTGTAATGTATAGCTATTTAAATTATGCTTGATAATTCTTGGTGATTGCATTGGCTTACCCTGAACTCTTTTTTTTTTTTAAAGATTTTATTTATTACTTTCAGAGAGCGGGGAAGGGAGAGAAACATCAATGTATGGTTGCCTTTCACCTGCCTGCAGCTACGGACCTGGCTGGAGACCTGGCTTGCAACCTGGTTATGTGCCCTGGCTGGGAATCGAACCTTTGGGTTTGCACTCCAGTGCCTTATCCACTGAGCCATCAGCCAGGGCCTGAACTCTCTTTTTTAATCCCCAAGAAATATGTACCCTTTTATTTTGGTAAAATATATGTTCCATCATTCATCATTCTCACTTTCTTTGCAGTATCTATAGCTTATGTACTAAAGTTAAATGTTGATGATCTTTCCCAGAGATAATTTACTGTACAGCATGTGAATAATCTCAAAAGCAATCTATATAGTTTAATTCCCTACCAAAAAAATTTGTAAACTACTGATGGCAAATACATATTTTACAAATATCCATTACAAGGGGTTTTTTTAATGATATTTTAAGTCATAAAATAAAATCCTATCAAACATAGGTAGCAAGGATATTGGATATCCCAGTGGAAAATGTGAAAAATACATGGATTTTTCAAAACTGGCAATAATAGTACATTTTAATAAGAGAGCCTGAGATCTAGACATTTTATTAGTTTTAGAATAAACTGAGGAAAGAAAACTAAAGCTGCATTATCCTACAAGTTGACCAAATAACTTAGTATCTCTTCTTTGCATATATTTCTTATTCCTGATAGGTGATTTCTTTTACAAGAAAATTTCCATTTTATAGCGTGGGTCTTATAATTTTAAAATCTTGGGTTAGGATTCATTAAGGTTTTCACTATTCACTAACTCTGTGAATTTTCCTGGCTCTCATTTAAACTGTTTCTAATGTTCATGCAATGCTAACTAAAACAATCCCTGCGACAAATTTAAAGGGAATTCTCTAAGTTCATCTAAATCATTTACTTGCCTTTAAAAACAACAAGATTGAGCCCTGGCACAGTGGATAAGGTGCCGGCCTGCGAACCCAAAGGTCGCTGGTTCGATTCCCAGCCAGGGCACATAACCAGGCTGCAAGCCAGGTCTCCAGCCAGGTCCATAGCTGAAGGCAGGTGAAAGGCAACCATACATGGATGCTTGTCTCCCTCTCTGCCTCTCTCCCTTCCTCTGTCTCTGGAAATAATAAATAAAATCTTTAAAAAAAAGTAAAAATTACATAAGTGGAAAATAATAAAAACGAGATTGATTCTCTTCGTCTAAAGGACATACTATCGAGCCTGCGCATCTCATTCCGCACACACAGTTCATTCTGGCAAAATCTCCCTGCAAGGCCAATACCGCTCACGTCAATCCGCAGGTAAGATGATTTCAGCCATTCCCAAAGCTCCTAACAGTGTGGAATAATAAGTGTCAGGACTGGTTGCAAAATGTAATTATGAGTCCCCCAACCAGAAGCTAATCACGCCATCCAACTTGAAAACGACGACCACTCTAGAATCCCCAGAGTCTGCGGAGAGTTTAGTAACTCTTCGTTCAACAGCGCATCAATCTGATTGCCAACCGCACCTAACAGTTCTGGCCGGGGTTTCAATGCGGCCGTTTTTATTGCACTTGTTTCTAAACTGTATGACGGATAAATCGTATCCTGGTTTGCATCAGAGTGGACCTCCAAAGGACGGTCCCATGTTTACCAATGTCCTGAAATGTGACGGAGCAACTGTCACAGGCAACAGTGGAATCGGAGACAGAAAGGTTTATTCCATTTTGCGCCCGACAAGAACAATCTGCAGGTCTAATGAAGGAGAGTGTTTCATAGCAACAGTGAAACCTAGATATGGGAGAACAGATTTTTAGTCAACAGGTTCTTGGGGCCAATTCCAGCACTTGACTGTGAAATCCTAATCATGATACTAAAATAAAGGGCAGAAAGAACACAATAAATACCATTTCCGTAAATGCCCCAAATTGGCAGCAGGTGTTCTACCCTCCCACTACCTTTTTAAAAATTCCCCCCCATCTGTTCATTCAGGGGAAGAAACATCAGGGCCGTATCTGACACAGCGCGGGTCACACCGTGGTGCAGCAGGGGACACGCTCCTGCGGAGATTACCCACCACTCTCGCCGCCCGGAGCCAGCCTGGTCCTCGTGACATTTCCAGGAATTACGTGCCCCTGCCTTTAATCCCTTTGAACCTCCTAAGGTGGCTAAAGTTACAGAGAACAAAGCACCTGGTAGGAAATTTCAGATGGGCAGAAACGGACCTAAACTAGATGGGGCGTATTTGCACAACATGAAGAAACACTACTCCAGGTTATGTCACTATACCTGTCATGCAGTTCTAAGACACAAGGCCTATGAACCCTTGAGTAAAACTACGATAAAATACAAAAGCTTTATATTGAAATGTCTGGAGGCTTACCTGCAGAAAGTATATGTATATATGTACACACGCAGGGTGCGGCAAAGATAGTCTTGTAGTTGTGAGCACACGGAACAGTTTATTGTTACATTTTATTCGTTATTGTATTATCTCCCTACAACCAACTGTAATCCTACATTTGCCCCACGCTGAGCATACTCAGCAGCAATGGAAAGACTACTTGGTAGGTTTATTGAAACACACTGGTTTCTTTACATACGGTTAGCCTTCATTTCTTACTGATAATATATGTAAATGTCGCTTTATCTTCAGCCGTTCCTAATTAGACAGCATGTAAAAATGGGACTTGTATTTTCCAATACGTAGGTATTGGAATTACCTTAGGTGCGCTCTGAATAGTGTCTGATCGAATTAGCTGTTCATTCGGTTCGGGTTTTCAGGTGCACGTTTAAAAAGCAGCAGTGGGGAGGCGGGAGGAATCCGAGACCTGAACCAGTGAGACGGGGAAACCGGTGATGAAAGGCAGCAGGGCTTTCGGATCTCTTTCCCAAGGGACTCGGGCTTGCCGGGAATGGAACCCAATGTGCATGAAAGAATCAGGAGATTCGAACGCCTTGAGTGCATTCGAAGAGAGCTCTGACTAAGAGCTGGCTCTCTGGGCCCTAGCCCAAACCTGTGACGGTTAATCTATTTATTAAAATGCCTAACTGCAGCAGGGGGGAATGGGATGAATGTAATACAACAACAATAAAATTACATTAAAAAAAATACTGATGGAAACGCAATACAGCATAACTGCATTCGGATACAGGGAATGAAGGCTCCCTGACTTGGTATGTGGGACTCCAGACACATACACATACAGATTTTTTCCTGTAAAATCTGACTTTACAGGAAAAAAAAAAAAAGGCATAACTGGATTTGGGGTTAACACATGGCTGTTAAAAATACAGTCAGAATGTGAGATCTCAAATACTGAATACACTAATGTCTCCCCAGGCAATAGCTAGACCTGGACCAGAGCAGATGCTCAATTAAAATTTGTTTGGTGCATGAACTTATTTATGTTATATAATATACATATCATATATATATATAGCGCTAAGGATTTTATTAAATGCATGCAAAGTTCTCTATAAGGTTCCATAAGTTCTTAGAGATTCCTGAAACTACGTTGAATACAATTTTTTTTTTTTAAAGATTTTATTTCATTATTTTTGGAAAGAGGGGAAGGGAGAGAGGCAGAGAGGGAGAGAGACATCAATGTATGGTTGTGTTTCACCTGCCTCCAGCCACAGACCTGACTGGAGACCTGGTTTGCAACCTGGTTACGTGCCCTGGCTGGGGAATTGAACCTGCGACCTTTGGGTTCGCAGGCCGATGCCTTAACCACTGTGCTACCAGCCAGGGCCTGAATACAATTTTAATACTCATCTGTACATCTACTTTTCCTGTATGACTACATGTTTAATCTTTATTAATTTCATAATAAGTGCTGTTGATCAAAACTTCATGCTCTCTGAAATATGCTTTCATTTCAACAAGAGACTGCAGGTTTTTAGAAACATCATTCCTATCCGGAACTTTCTCACTGTACAAAGAGAGGTGTTGTGGAATTCCCCTGCAGTTGTCTCTTCCCTCCCTGCAAAACTGTTACACTATTTATTGCAATGTCTGCTCAAAATTATTCTGATTAAATGACCCTGAATGCAACTCAGTAGGGTAAAATTCTTTGTCCAGATCTTTAGGAAAGTGAGAGAAAGAGGTGATGAGCACATAATGAGGCAAAACAGAGAAGAATGTAAAATCCCACCACACACGTATTCCTCTGCTGTTTCCAACTTCATGCATAAATGGAGAGGATCTCTCTTTGCCTGTGTTGTTTTCTGTGCAATGTACTTAGACAGCAGTTACAGGGTGAGAATCATGAAACCAGGCCATACATTCCAATGTAGCTGTTACAAGGAAGCGTTGCCTTTCTAGAGAGTATTCTCTGTATGATCGAAGTTCCGATTTCCACATGTGCTTTCTAAACCTCTTGTCTGGCAATTGGTTAATATGGCGCGTGGTTGGAAGTATCTTACTCTATAGAATTTTATTTATTATTATATAGTCTCAAAGGTTGTTTAATTCCGCTGCCTTTTCTAGCTCCGTAGCTGAAAAAAAAATAATGATGAGAGAGATGGCTCTTTCTTCCTTTCCATTCTTTTTAGCTGACAGCATTTCCAGGCAGGACTAATTCCAACCAAGGCAGCTGAAGTGCTGCTCCTTTTGTCAGTTTGATTCTATACCATTTGGTTGGATTTTATAACTGTGTTTATAGATCGTTAGTGTTTGAAAGCACTTTACTTACCAGGAGTTTGATACTCGATTAAAAAGCTGGCAAGTGTTCTCTCCAAGGGCTTCCAAACGGATTCTGAAACAAAGCCAAGGTGAGGGCCACGGAAACGGATGTCGTGGTGGCTCTGCAGGGCCGGGGGACCGCAGGAGGCTGGCGGAGGGCGTCTTCCCTCCGGGCGAGGCCCCGGAACGAGGTGAGCAGAGAGCCGGCTTTCCACAAGAGGGCTTCATGCTTCAAATCTGCATTACCATATTTTTTGGGCATCGTGCCCAGAAAAATCTATTGCTTGTTAGTTCATTGAATGTAGAATTTTTATTGGACTATTTTATAACTCTTCCGGGGAACGTCCAGAAATATATGCGTGTGCATGTGTGTACACTTAAGAGATGAATAAAAACACCCATGTTAAAACATGAGTGACATGCATGTTTGGTTATTTAGGTGTGGGTTATTCACACAAATATAATTTTATAATGTTTTTTCCTAGAAAATTTATATAGGTATATACATATATGCACACATATTATCCTCTATCTAATCCAATCAATGCAACTATCCATCCGTCATCCATCCATCTCTAGCCAGATGCATCGTGTATCTCTATCCTCTATCTCTATGTATCTTCCATATTTATCTGTGCACCTACCTGCCTGCCTGCCGATCTGCTGATGTTTTGTAAGGAATTGGCTCGTGCAATCCTGGAGGTTCTCAGGTGCTGGGACCTGCCATCTGCAACCTGGAAACTGAAGACCGCAGTCGTTGGCATTTCCGTCTGAGGCTGAACCGAAGGACCAGAGGCACTAATACTGTAAGTCCCAGTCCGAGAGCAGAAGACCGGTGTCCCAGCTCACTCAGCCTGGCAGCGAGAGGATTCCAGCCCGGGGAAGACTAGATGAGGCCACTCCCAACAGGGAAGGCTTTACCAGCCTTATGTAGAGGCACCCGTCCACGTACACCCAGCAGGAAGGCTGAACCGGAGTGGGCCGTCCATGACACATACATGAAGCTCCCCGGCAGTACATCCGTTTCAGTGACCAAAATGTGATGGTCCCTGCTGACTCCACGGTGGGTTTCTCCCTCTTATTCACTAGTCGCTTATTGATTAAGCTACATATCACTCTAGTTTCCCTATAGTACTCTACTCATATAATTATCGGTTATATGTTATTTACTTTGATGATTAACGTCATTACGATCAGTTATGCTCCAAGTTCATTTCTTTTATATGCTTTATTTCATAATATAAATCTACTTGATGTATCTGTTGATAACTCTTATTATTGTTATGTATTAGAACTGAGATATAAATTCATGATTTGTGGGCTAATGACTTTTGAATCAACTATAGGAAGAGACAAGCATTTGAGTGATGTTGGTGATGTCTGTGTAGGAAAACAATGAAAGTGATTCAGGTTACTCTGCTCCAGTTTGTAGGGTAAGAGAGAAATCAAATGTACATTGATGTTAAAATTGCATTAACAGAATTGTTTGTAATATATATATATATTTGAAAAATTATAGAATATTAATGAGTACCATTTACTTAACTTTTCTAAATATCTTTGTCATATTTTCATGAGATGGATATGGCCATGGAATTTTATTAATTACTGTTAATCCATACATTTGACCATTTTCATCGTTTATGTATACAACGTTATAATTTGATTTGTATATGGATTTCCTCAGCTGCTACACCTTGAGAATAGATAGTTAATGGGCAGGAAACTCAATTCTCATAAGAAGAAGTTTTAAGTGTAAACAGCTCGTGGAACGCGTGCAAGTGGATGAGATTCCATCCTGACCCGTGGACACTAACGGCAGAAATTCTAGCTTCCCGGGTATCGCCTGACTCTGAAGATGTCCTACCATCCTGGAGCCACAGCAATCGCTCACCTTTATCACGCCGCTAACTTCGGACTCCATGTCTCCTGCCTCCACGCCTCTGTGCGGGCACCTACGGCCAGCTAAACGAGCCGGTGACAGAGTGGGCCAGGGCTGACCGTGTCCGCTGCCTTGCAGCCGCCCGGGTTTACCGGTGACGCCAGAATGAAGCCGACCCCCCGTGCTCACTCCGGGACCCTAGCGCGCCAGCCTCTGGGAGGCACTCACCTCCCCTCTGCCCACCTTCTCTTTCTTCACTCTGCTCAGTCAGTGGGAAACCCACGACGAGGCGGGGGCTGGACACAGCACCCTTGCGTGTGGGCAACCCAAACTCGCGGGCCAGTGCGCTGGCGGGTGACAGTGCAGCCACGTGTCCCCAGAGCCTTCCGGGCCCACCACCCTGAGGTTCCAGGAACGTCCACACATGACCCCAACGAGGCGAGGGGGCGCGGGGCGTGCTGGCCTCGGGGAGGGACTTCACAGCCCTTTAAGGCAAGCACACATAAATGTGAAACTACTACAAATTCCGGCTATTCGGCACTTCCATGGACTAAATCCACAAGTAGGAAGCCTACTTCTGAAACGCATAAACAAAAAAAATGAAATGCATAAACCGAAGCATGTACTTAAATGATAGATGATGTTCATCACGCTAACAATACATTAACGATATGTCAAAATCCATAAGGCAAGAGAGAAAAGGAAGGAGGAACACCAGAAAAAGAGAAAGAAATTAAGTTTCCTTATCAAGTTTAACACATCGGAACAGAGAAATGAATGCACGTGTTTTGTTCCTTACGGAAGAGTTCAAGCTAACTCCTAACAGGATTCTCATTGAAAGCCCGTCTTGTCAACTAGAGTTACACTATTTTAAGTTGTCAACAACATCTCTAAAACAGCACTGTAGTGGGAGTTGTGCTTGTTGCACTGCTATTTCTTTTTCCCAGCAACGCTGGCCCTGGGACGGCCATCTTCCAACATCACATCTCAAAGCAGAAGGGGGCCCGGGCAGTGCAGGCAAGAGAGGTTCAGGGAGCTCTGGACCCCTTGGGAAGCAGGGTTCTTCCAACTGCTCTCTTCCCTCCTGTTCTGAGCGCTGCCTGGTAGACTTGGTGATAATGTCATGACCGGAGGCAAAAATTCCCTGGTTTCCAAAAAGTAATTTGGCCCAACCATACGTTCGTCCTGTAATTTCCCTAGGACAATCTGAATTCTCAAGTCTGAGACTCAATAACTAAATTTTTATTGAGTTTCCTAAGAAAGATAAAAAAAAAAAAGATAAACTAAAAAATGTAAACAATTTCTCAGAACTCCAGTTTCTCATGTTTTTAATTCACCTGGGAAGAAATAAAGCAAGCTAAGTGTCTTACAATGTGTTTACCTGGGTAGCTCATTTTGTTTGTAAAATGGGATTACTATGAATCTTAGCTTGATTATGAAAAAAATAAATTGATCCAGCAGTATCAATAAAAGGAAAAATTCTGAATATAATGTATTATATCTGCATCTCCATCATTTTCTTTAAAAAGTTATTAAGCCTGTTATCTAGTGAATATGTGTAGTAACAGCTTTGTTTTTCTTTATTCACTAGGGCTTCCAGGGACACTTTTAATCATCTCTCCAAATTTATTATAGGAAATAAGAATACAATTTTAAAACGTTTCTTCTACACTAACATTACAAAGAAAGAGAGAATCATTTTGAGGTAATAAATAGAGCTGAAGAAATTACTTTCAACTTTTTTCTTCATTACCTTGAACTAGCTATGCATATACTCATCATGGAAAAAGAAAAAAGAAAACATCTCTTGTAATATAATTTTTTAAAAATATTGAAACCAATACATAATTTCTATCAAGATCTTATGAAGAAACTTTGAAATAACCCTAATTAACACCAAATCCTATTGGTGCACGATCAGGCTTCATGGAATGTCAATGCGTATAGTTTTCATCTCACAAGTCCAAACCCAAAGCTTATCATTTCGAGACAGGTTCTGTGAGGTATTGACTTGGCCTCTATTGACAGAAATGATGCAATTGCTCTGTCACATGTCAGAACAAGAGCATCACTGCATTATTTCTTGAATGTCCCCATGAGTTGATTAAATTCATTTTTATCATTGATACTTATAAATGGCGAATATTAAAGAGGTTAAACAAATCAACAGTAAATGTTAAAGGGGACTTCTTTTCTTTACAAAATACATTTTCCAGTGAGGGGTTTAATAAACAGAGAGGAACAGAGCAGCAGCAGAGTTTTTCACATGATGATGTCACATAATTAACCACGTATCATGGACGTGTGATCATGATTACAAATACCCTATGGATATATTTTTTTAATTTTATTGTTGTTGTATTACATCCATCCCCTTTTTGCTCCCCTTTGTCCCCCCACCCACCCATTCCCCCCAAAGTGGATATTTTTTTAAATTACAAGTTTCTAATAACACCTATACACTTTTGGAAAATGGTGCATGAAGAAGAAGAAAATGTGACTAACAACTTTGAAGTCCTTCCAATACTATTTCCGATGGGTTGCCAGTAGCCACCCCCATGGCCCTTCTCCTTGCAGGGTACCTTTGCTACCAGGAACTCGAAGGGTCCCCAGAGGGCTCGGGACCATGCCTGCAGGTTTTGCAGCTTTGCAATGAGATGTAAGTGCTGAGGAAATATTGTAACGCAACCCAAGACGCATTGCCTTTTCTTTCTGCAAATCTGATTTCTTCTTTTCTACGGTCATAACTTCTTTCACACAAGAGAGCCAATAAGTAACTCCATTCCTATTATTCTCCAAAAAGGAGAGAGCAAACTGAGGTGGATATGTGGAACTTACCTTTTTTTCCAACCCAAATCACCCATCAGTTTGTTTTCTGTGTTGTAATATGAAAAATACGGAGGAAAATCAATGAGACTTCTCTGTCCATTGATAACGTCTCCTACTGTTTTCATCTCTAGATTTCATCAATTACGTGGCCATGCCTCACGTGAAATGCCATCTGATCTTGGTGTAAAATTATACACTTATTTTGGTCATAAAGAATTATTTTGCTCATACTTCTGGGTCCAGTATCTGAAATTGCATTCCACAGCCTGATGTAAATGGACACATTCCAAAATCTACTTAATTGAAGGGTTTCATCTGTTTAATCTTTGACGTTTCCCTAGCCTTTGACTGTCTATGAATGCATCTGACCTTGAAACTCTGAACTATTTGCTTCCATTTATGAATATCATAAAGCATTGTCCCTGTGTCATTACCAGGTCACTGAGCATCACAATCCCATGTTCTACTGAAAAGGTTCCTGATCTCTGAGAACAGCTTCCCAAATGACCTGAGAAACTCACGCTGTCTCTAACATTCCTAATTTAAAACCTGCGCCTCTTCCCACCGGTGAGACGGGGCTTCCTGTCTTGTAATTTAAAAGGCTCCAGGCGAAGGCTGTTTTCGGCCTCGGCTGAGCCAGGGAACGCCCTCTCCACATACGTCAACCATGCTGAGACGCACGCAGCAGCCCGGCAAGAACCACGCGGACAGAAAGCAGAGGCCCTGCCCCTGGGGAAGGGAAGGACACTTGATCTTGCTTGGCTAACTGACACTTTTTAAAAATCCCAAATAACGCCACCATGGCCCTCTCTCTCTTCCTCAACCCAGTATCATCCTTCACTGTTGCTTCATTTTTAAGACGTGACACTTCGCTGTGGTGATGGTGACAGCTGGGATCTGTCCCATGCTCGGTCAGCAAGTGCAGTGGGGACAGAGGTGACTCTCTGAGCTAGTATTTCCAAGTGGCAAGAAAGCACTTTATTTTTTGTCGTTGGGTCCTATGTCCACCTACGGCTCAGGGAAACGTAATGCGTCGCTTGGTTTTGGTCAAGAGCACCTGCCACCCTGGAACCATGGAGCTAGTTCCACCCTCAGGCCTTTGGTACAAGAGGAAGGAAATGTGACAATAACAGCCCACACTGGCATTATGAGAAGGCGAGGGGCAGCCCTTCCGTTAGTCCATACCCCCTACTGCTTACGCCAACATTTCAAACACTGCATTTCGTAATTCAATGGCGCTCCATGTACGTCTAAACGTGCTCATCTTTTACACCAGAGACCCCGCATGCCTACTGAGTCCACATCCTAGTTCTGGACCCCAGAGTATTTTTACGTCTCTCTGTGGGGTCCAGAGGAGAACCGTAAAGCTGAAGAATGAGTTTACTCAAAACACATGACATGAAAATGATGGTTAAAAAACGTAGTAGGTGCACTAAAGAGAAGAGCAGAAATTCATACTTGGAAAAGGGAAAATAGAGAAGCAACACGAAGTAATAGATGATGACGTTAAACTTAAATTTTGCTTGACTGAATGCCTAAGACAGTGGTATGTTATTGCAACCTTGACCTTGACAGAAACCTATTTATAAGTAATTTGTTAACTAAGAAATCAGTGCTTGATATATGTCTTCTGGGGGAAATAGTACCGATTTTCTCCAAACGGCTACTTTAGGTTCCTACTTGTTTAATTGGGAGGGACTATGAGGAATTATCTTATGCAGGCCTGAAGGACAAAAAATTCCAGAATCACTTTTACTTATTCAAATAAATCATCATTTATGTATCTGTAATTTATAACCATTATAGACAGAAGAAAGCGTGTCTTTTCCCCTGCGATTCTGCAGTGCTACCTCATTTGCACACACCTAAGAACAGCTGTGCGGGGAAGAATAAATTGAACCTACATAGACATTCAACTTCCTCTGCCTGGAGGAAGTTTCGAGGCTCGGAAAGTGCATTTTCAGCTCCGTTTCCACTTCTGGTGTTTCTGAAGGATAAATCGTTATCCACCACCTTTTAATGCCCAGGAGGACGGCATGCTAGAAAACCCAGAGCTCAATTAAAAAATGTTCCCAACAGATCACAGAGAGACACGCAGAAGGTCGGATGTTTTACAGTTGAAAACTTCACACCCGCAGTTTCTACAAGGATAATTCACTTGTTTTCATCACTTTTTCTTTTGTTATGATGTAGTTTTGAAAAGAACTAAAAATAGAAGGGTAGATTAGAGTAACTTCATACTCGATTCTTACTTACTCAGCCGTTGGCACTGACATTTTTGTAATGGGTATATTTTGTTTTTGGAGTTGTGTATAAAGACTTATATTTAGGAATAGGAAGTTCTAAATAGAGACGACTTTGAATACATCTATAGTAGGAACATTAATTTCTCTCAAAAACATATTTATTGTCTAATTTTTATCTTCTAAATCAAAGATAACACCTAGAGGCACACCTCGTATTTTCCTCATTAGTTATTAGTTTTCATACAGAACTTGAAAAGAAATGTGACAATTTTTTTGTGACCTGCACCACTTTAAGAAACTTAGAAAGTAACTTTATTCTACACACAAAAAAATAACAAAAATGTGATGTCTGCCCTTGCAGATTATTGTATGAATATAAATTGTGCTAAACAGCATTAATTTTTCATTTAAATATGTCAGTCACTAGTCAAGGTATATACATTTTATGTAAACATGGTTATGTAGAAATAACTTTTTTTGCCTAATTCAGCATTTATTCTCAGAAGTTAACCCAAACTGTTTTGTTTTGTTTTGTTTTCTGTTCTGCCTGTTTTCACAGACACAAAGATAGGGACTTGATGGGTATAAACAACATTAAAATTTGAAGCCTGTGAAAACCTGTTTAAACAAGTGAATATTACTGCCTGCAGGTTTTTTACCTCTTGCCCATCATAAGAATTACTTTAAGCTCTTTATTTCAAAAAGCTGACTGGTGATTCTAAGGTGAGTTACTCATAAATTCAAATGCAACCTGTTTTTCTTTCCAAAATTCTGTTCATAGTGTTCAGAATATCCAGTCCCGAATTCCATGCAGTGCCACTGTGGATTAGTATTTCTTTTAGGGGGACGGTCATATCTTTTATTCCTTTGAAACTTTATTTCCCAAGTCTCCACTTTCCTGTATTTCCTTCTCTGATAAATGCCCCTGCTAAGATATAAAGTCAAGAGTCTGGGAACATTCTGCTCATCACCTGGGCATTCTCTAGCAGCTCCCGTCCCTAAAGCACTTGAAGATTCAAAATAACATTTTGCTGTTAGAGAAGAAACCCCAGGCAAGAGGTGCACCTGGGGAAAATATTCATGCTTCACTATGCCTTCTAAGAAAGCACCTAAACTACATTGTTTTTTGGGGGGTGGGGATGGGGGTTTGTTTTGCCTTTTTGAAACAAAGACCTATTGAATGAAGAAAATTTATCATCAGAAAAAGGAAAGATAATCAGGGTCACCATATAAATGACACCATTAGTAAATACTCCTTTTAACTAGATTACTTTTCTTATGAATTTACTGGATTTCCTTTAAATCCGTGCACAATAATGCATGTTACATGTCCTTGGCTTTACAGTCGGTTATTTCAAATGTGTTGGTTGGTGGTGTTTTCATTACGTCTATAGAACCAAAATTATGAGTAGATAGAGCCAGTCTCCGTTTATGATGCATAATTCCAGAGCGGCACAAAATCTCTGTCTTCATGGCATAAGTATATTTCATATCTGCACATTGGAAATTTTAAGGATTTGAGGTAAAGATCCTTTCAAATGGGTCTAGGGAGATCAGTATAGGTTTCACGAACAATATACTAAGCTGGAAAAAAAAATACCAGTGCACAGGAATAGATTTTCAGTCAATTTTGTCTAGAATTCTTATTTTTATTTATTCTATTTTCTAAAAGGTTTTATTTATTATTTTCAGAGAGAGGAGAAGAGAGAGAGGCAGAGAGGGAGAGAGACATCCATGTATGGTTGCCTTTCACCTGCCTCCAGCTACGGACCTGGCTGGAGACCTGGCTTGCAACCTGGTTATGTGCCCTGGCTGGGAATCGAACCACCAACCTTTGGGTTCGCAGGCTGGTGCCTTATCCACTGTGCATAAATTAGTCAAATTTATGTCATAGCAGATTGTCTCACTACTTTCTGTATGTCCCTAATTTTGTGCTATTGGTAGGTGAGAAATCTGCAAAGAGTTCTCAGTGCCTATGAATCTGGTCCTGATATGAAATTATCTCATTTGCAGCATTTCTCACTTAAACTTAGTGATTACTTAAATGTCTTCATCAGACTGGGTAACACTGAACTGAAAGCTGAAAGTCAGAGGAAGCAAAACCCAACGCATTTGGATACCCAGTGGTACCGACACCAAGGACGGTGGCAGTGGGGAACCTCCTGAAACCCAACACCAACGGTGCCACGTTGTGTCCAGCCTGGGCCAGTCCGTGCTAATGCCCCGAAGGTAAGGGATAAGGGCAGTGATCCTTCCCGGCTAACACACACTAGTGCTTCTGATATGGCCTATTTTATTGAGTTGCTGTGAGCTGAAATAGTTACATAAAGGAGGACAAAAATAAATGCCAGAATGAAAAGGATATGAGATTAATTTTTTAGGTAGTGCTCTTTTCTCGACTATATTACAGGCTTATTGGAGAAGTAACTATAGATGATGATGATGATAGTAATAGAAATGAGATAGATAAGATAGACAGATGATAGAATGTCAAAAAAAACCCTGAAACTGCTGATTTTGGTCTTGTACGCACAGGCTGGGATAAGTGGACATAATGAGCAGAATCCTACAAAATGATCAGATTCAGTGAGAATAAAGAAACTGGAGAGGAGAAGACGACAGCTATGAACTCCAGCTTTGGGACAGATTGGGGGTTAAATACTGGTCTGCCAACTCCCAGACCTGTGGCCTGAGGCAAGCATCTAACTTCTTGCCGGTAAAATGGGAACCATTAATAGCACCTAACCCACATGCTGCCGCAGCCGGAACTAAGTTACCAGGTGCAGGGCCTGGAGCAACTTCCTGAGTGTTCATCACCTCGGTGCTGGGACAGGAAGGCCCCGAAGCATGTGATGATGACAGAGGAGTCCCCTGTAAACTCCCCGTTCACTGTCCATGAACTCTGTAGCTTCCAGCTTGTGGTGATCCCCAATGTGTCTGTCGCATCACCTTGACACGTTTACCCTTTTCATTCATTCTATCCTAGCTCATTGTGTTGCCGTAGGCAATGCCTAATTTTTAATTTGCATATTTATACTCAATGATCGGCCATTTATACATGGTTATTCAATAATTAAACCTAGGTAGTGTGCCTGTGTACACACCAAACTGAGCTGTAGGGGAGTATGCAGATAGCCTGTGTACGATGACTCAAGCTTCCTCACTCGAAGTCGCTCCATACAATAAATATCAGATCTGTGACACGTCCGTGACTCACAGGAGAAAATTCCACCACTCAAGAGAAATTGAATTTTAGTTTCACTTATCTTAAAACACTGACATTCTGTGTTTATTGGCATATGGCATCACGGTGACAGGATTTATTGACAACTTTTAAGTCTCTGATTTAAAGAGATAAACTAACTTTACTTATATTAGGTTGATAAATGAATTTGACTTTTCACACATAAAACATCAGTTTTCAAGACTGATGGACGAATAAATGCATTCACACAGTAAAAGACTTGGAGAACTAAATATTCCACTCTTCAGCACTTTCCATATTATCAGATGTAACAGCTGTAAAAGGTGGTACAATTGACTGTTACACGCAAGGCATGGAGCAAAGTTACTGTCATGTGTTAATTCACTTAATATGACCATGTTTGAAAAGATGCTACGATTGATCAAATTTAAAAATATAAAACTTCCATGACTGTATTGTGTATGATTTTCCCCCATGTGTACACCCCAGCTATAGCATGAAGTCATTGAGAATCAGGGTGTTAACCTGAAACTGTTTTATCACCTTCATTTGCTACATGCTGGAAACAACCAGTCAACATTCAGGGAATTTGTGCTACTAAAATGGAAGTGATACATTCAAGGAGATTTAGGTAAAATTAACAATCACGTCAAGGAATAGTTTACAACTTGAAGTTCATAGAAAGATATTAAATGCTATAAAGTCAAAAAGAACGACAGGTTATTGACTTCTCTAATAGAGAAAACCGAATATTCCTAATGCTCCAAGCTTGTGTATCGATGACTCTACACATGCGACAGCTGTCACAAATTTCTGCCACGTGTAAACTCAGGAAAACTGGAATCGATGGTCTGGGGTGTGGGGAAGAGGATGAGAGATAACACATAAACAATCTTCAACAGGTGTAAGGAGAGTATTTATTCCATTTGAGATAACAGTGGCCTCGTGTAACTCCATTGAAATTAGGGCCCCATATTTCTAATTCCTCTGGGGCATTGCCTATCAAGGTCAAACATTTGACCAAACCTCGCCACTCTGACATTGCACATCTAAAACGTAATTCTAAATATTGTATGTCAAGCATTATAGAGTGGAATTATGGAGCCAGCTCTTAATGAAATTAACTATTTCTTTTCATATTGAAAATACTGGATTTTGGCATCCAAAAACAGTGTTGAAGTCTGTACTTGTTCACTACTAAGTAGGGACTTAAATTAGTTTAATCTTAGTTATTTGATAAGTGTTATAATAAATCGCTTAATATATTTAGGTGATATAACTCAATTTAAAGAAATGGTCCTAGATTATTCCTTGTGTCCCTTTTAGCTCTACATTTCTACTTATTTTCTAGTTTCTGAATGTACTTTGTAATCTGGAGAATTGGTTAATGAGTTTGGGAGAAATACTTCTGATAGAGTTCCACCTTGGATACATTTGAAGAAACCTATTAAATATAAAAATTCTTCCATTTTGGGAAAAATGTACTAGACAAATCGTATCAAATAGAAGATATTTACATATACTAAATTATTTTTCCTATATACTAGATATATACACCTTTTTTTCAGCAAGAAAATAATTTAAATATTGGTATTATCGTCATCATTTCTTCCTCAGCACTTAAAGGGTTACTAGGGAAAAAAATAGGAATCAATAAATTTCTCTGCTCGCAAACTAGCTTGCAATATTCTACCATCTTATTAAGTTGCTGTTATAAAAATGAGAGAAACTAATGATTATTTGTGTTTATGAGGCTAAAAGGGAAATCCTAATCTTAAATCGTAATTAGAAAATCAGAACTACATTTTAAAACAAAGTATCTATTGTTGGAGCAAGCCTTTTCCCTTTTGTGAAGAATAGCCTTGAATTTAATTGTACATTATAATCGCACAGTTATTCCTTTTGGAACTGCTAAATTATTCCTCTCATTCTGTCTTTGTGTCTCTCTTCATTTTTAGCAAAACTATTTTTCAGCAACACGTTATGGCTGATCCTTTCATTAAAATATTGTTGCTGCTTCTTGAAAATAGCCAAAATTGCTTCTGCCTCATTCTGAGCTATTGGGAAGGAGGGAATTCGAATTTTTATTTGTATTTGTTTTGCATTGGAACAGAAGACAAACCCGCAGTTCGTTCCATGCTTTCATTCTGCCAGGAAGTGTGCATTTTCAGAAAGAGCAACGATCATGTCCCTTGCGCGGAGACTAATGCTGCAGAGGAAGGTTAATGGACGGAACTGCAAGAATACCAGGGCGCAGACCCAGACCGTAATTAGGAGCATCTAGTGAAACTCCGTCGCAGCGTATGAAAAGGAAACAGCTGCTGGTTCACAGCAATGGCTGCCTTTCATTCCTTCCACGTAATTTCTTTTCGGTTTTAATAGACCGTGTATCAAAACCACCCATGCTCGTTAATCTTAAGTTATAGGAAAAATATAAGTGCATGTTGAATTTCAATCAAGACATTTCCCCTTTTTCAGTGTCTTTCGAATGAAAGTTGCAACGGAGGGTGCGTTACGCCCTCCACGTGGCTGAGTGGGAATTACATGCAGGTCAAGTTTTTCTCTGATTTCTAGCAAGCGCATTTTTGAGCTGGTAATTTCGTAACTAAATGTTGCTGAAGCGTTGGTTAGTTCCACCACAAGTCAATGCTGTACTGGAGCTGACGTCAGTCAAATGGTGAAACGCATCATGGCCCATGGACGGTGTGGTAACTTGGTCTCAGCAGTAGCTGTGGTCTCCACCATCATTAGCAAGATGAGCACATCCCGGGCAGGCACGGGGGCGGGGGGGGGGGGGGCACACCGAGTGTGGCCCGGAAGATCACAGCCCCGCCAGAGACCCCGACCCGCACCATCACCTCCTCTTCCTGTGGGCATTACCTGCGAACAGGATGCAACGGGCGCTTCTGTGATTCGGTTGCTAAGCAACCGACTTTCAATTAATCAAAATGGAGATTATCTTGGGAAAGTTTTAATTAAAGGCGGCTTTTAAAACAAGAGGGAAGCCTCAGATGTGGTCCTGCCGCATCTTCCTTCGGATCCTGTTTTGTTTGTTGGTTGCTTTGTTTTGTTTGTGAGCAGACCTGTGACGGGCGCTCTCAGGAACACAGGTCCCTGCCGCTCTAGGGTGTTAGAGAAGGGATGTCCCCATCCCTTCCTGTCTCTGGTCTCTCCCAGCCACAACACTCTCAAGACACTAGCTAGAGAGCCAGGTGGCAGGAGGGACGGGCTGAGCGGAGGCCCCCCAATCTGCTTTGCCTGCAGATGGCACCCTCACTCTCAGTCCTTCAAATGATTACAGACAGGATGTCCTGCAGGAGCTGCCCATGCCAATCCCAAGAGGAGACCCGAGCAGGCCATGCGTGCGTTCGGTCATGGGTCCACCAGCCTGCTGCCCCATCTGCTGGCAAACATAACGATTTTTGAAGAACACGTGTGTTCTTTACAACACAACAGCCTCTGGGGATGTCTGGTGGGGACGGGAAGCAGAGAGAAGGCCAGACTGTATAGGACATTGAAGTTTTAAGCTGGAATGCGCTGAACTAGATATTCTGCACTGTATGTTTTCTATCCCTATGTTCATTTGTGTTGGGAAGTATCTGCTTTCATGAGGTGATCTTCGAATGGTATTAATGGATTAAAGGGAAAATTCAGGAGACAGTTAGTTGCAGCTCTGGAGAAAAACAGAATGTGTGTGTCCACAAGCTGGATACATCTGTCATCTATACCAGGCTGGATCTGAAGGGGTTTTTTATGATCAATTCACTCGTTTGGAACCAGCACTTGACATGTATAATTAAGCCCCAATGAGCTCTGAGGTAAAACTTTAAAAGATAAGTAACACTCCCCGTTTCATGAACAATTCATGAAATGTATACATCTTGAAGATATATTATACATCCTAAAACAGTCAGAAAAAGCAAGTGAAATTGTTTTCTTTCTTGCTTCTAAGCCACATCATCATCCTTTTGTCTTTCTTCATTGCTTCTAGAGAGAGAACAGACTGGTTGCTTCCGATACATATCCTGACCAGGGACGGAACCTGCAACCTGAGGATCCAATCAGTCACCTTTCCGTTTACAGGGCAACTCCCCACCGAACAGCTCACACCTGCCAGGGACCCCTTGCGCTTTTGAGGGCCAATTCTTCACGTGACTCTATTATCCTGAGCAAACAAACTGTGCGTTCTAGTTGGCAAAGTTAAAACTTGCCATTACCTGACGTTAACTTCCTCCAAAAGCAGCCCAGAAACCATTTCTTGCTCCTTGACTGTGATTCTCAAGCAATGTGTCAAAGCATTCAACCAACTAAAGAGGCCCCTTGGAAGCCTTTAGTATGTCCAGAGGCAAAACACAATGTGACCGTTTTATCCAATTATGTAAGTTGTATGTAGAACACCTGTGTGTGTGTGTATATACATGCCCACGCCATGTGTATCTGTCTGCCGAATGCTAATAAAGAGTATGTTTGTTTTACATTTACGCATATGGAGAGTAATATTATAATCTATAAGTACATGTTCTTCAATTACAGTGACATCCCAAATACCTCCAAGGGTGAATACCCAAGGGAACAGCATTCCCTGAGTTCCTTCATAACATTCAGTGCTTGAAAACTCAAACTTTGCACTGTTGCTATTTCCGTTAAATCTCTGCTCAACTCAATGTCAGTAAAGATCAAATGAAGGAACGCGCTGCATAGAATCCAACAGGGTGACTAACGCAGGAGAAAATGACGACCGATGTTACAAAGCACATAATCCTTGAGCTCTTACCCTGGCCTAGGGAGCACACGTCCTACCTAGCTCAGGATCATGGATGTGGGCCACGTGAAACATCTTTAAAATGTCTGTACCAATGATTGGGCATTTCTTATCTGAGTACCATATTCAGTCCAGTTACCAATTTGCCTAAAGTTAAAGAATCGGTCCTCCTTGACAAGTGTGCAGATGATTTTCCAAATGGAAATTTGGAACATTCGGTATAATATTTTTCATTACTCTCAGGTTTCCCTTTGGAGTTGACAAATGTTACACAATTCACCTCCAACACACAGTCACCTCTTCCTCTCTCCTCCTGTTTCCTCTCTCCCTCCCTCCCTCCTTCCCTTGTTTCCTCTTTCTTTTGGTGAAGGCACTGACTTCTAGAAATAGGCTTATGACTGTCTACTACAGAACCGTGCAGTGATCTCTGTCTGCATGTGACAAAGGATCTGTTTAGTCTCTAGCTCTGGTCCCAAATGGTATTCATGTACATGTACCAACGGCTTGTGACTATTTGTTTACTCACATGAATTTATAGCACACAGTCTGTATCTAATACTCCATACTTTATGAAAGTAATATCACACAATGACCAATATGTAAAGGTTAAATGTCACTTTCTATGGTAAAACTGTCTACATTTACTCTTCAAAGTCCTCCCTCCCAGGAAGTGTGGAACAGGAGCGCATTGGATTAAGTTACTGTGCATTTCACACAGTAACATGACAAGGATTAATGCTCAGAAGAAATGTATACATTCACAAGCCTCAGTTCTTCAACTGTTCTTTAAACGTCCTTATGTTTCTTTTTTGAGATTATGGAACAAATAAATATTTAGTACTATTAAGGGGATAGCAAGCCATATATGCAGTATTACTCCTGCTCACTGAAGCCAGTGAGTGTTTTAAAGTGTAAGTGTGCCCATGTTACTTCTTGTCTTAAACTGTCTGTTGCTCCTGTCTTTCAGGGTGAACTTGAAGCATCTTGAGCAAACCTCTGACCTGGCTGTTCTCTGGTTCCCTCCGGCCCCTTCGCTCAAATCAACCACATGCATCAGGCTGTCTTCTTAGCTGAACACAGGAGAATCCACTCAAATGACTTTAAGCAAGAAAGAAAGCGATTGTTTAAAAGCCCTCCAAAGATGCACAAGTGGTGCTAGGAAAATAAGGTGTGGAAAAAGTGAACTGTAATTCTTCTCTATTATTTACAAAAAGAAGACAAAATTCAAACTGTATCAGAGAGCTAAATAAACCTCTTAAAATTTCTTAAAGAAAATAAGCTATGGCTGGTGGCTCAGTGGATAAGATGCCGGCCTGGGAACCCAAAGGTCGCTGGTTCGATTCCCAGCCAAGGCACATAACCAGGTTGCAAGCCAGGTCTCCAGCCAGGTCTGTAGCTGGAGGTAGGTGAAAGGCAACCATAGATTGATGTTTCTCTCCCTCTCTGCCTCTCTCCCTTCCCCTCTCTTTGGAAATAATAAATACAAATCTTAAAAAATATATGCATATATATATGTATATATATATATATGAAAACCCTTGCCACCATGATGCAAGTTAAAATAAACAAATATCTAACATTCAAAAATCAGTAGAAGAAAAATGGAAAAAGGCCAGAGACATATGGGAAGAAAATAATGATCCAAACATGCATCTGGCAAAGGTCTTATATCTTAAATATAGAAATAATTATTGAAACTTATAAGCAACCTGATTTTCAAAAAAAAAAAAAAAAAGTGCCAAGACTCCAACACCATAATATATATCTAACACGTAAATACATGGAAAGATACCCAACATCTCAAATCTCAGAGAAGTGCAAACCATAAATCATAAAGACATATCATCACATTCCCATTAAAATGACTAACATTAAGAAACTAATTAATACCAGGTGTAACTGAAAATGTGGAATATTAGATCTTTCAGTTATTGTTGGCATGGATATAAAATGGTACCCTATCTGGGGAAATTACTTTAGAGTTTCTTACAAAGTTAAAAATGCACTTATAAACAAACAGCAATGCAACTTTCAGATAGTTACGGGAGAGGTAGCAAAAGTTGGGCCCACACAAAGTCACCTCAAAGAGGACCTTACACATAATGACTTCACTCATACACACTTCAGTAAAAGTCATTCCTTTCATAAAGAAAAAGTATTTTCAAGTAACGGTGGAAAAAGTTTCTAGTTGTTGTGTAAAATACATATAAACCTAGGTTAATCCAACAGTACTTTTCCCTACTCAGCCTCTATGCTGAGAAACACTTCAAGAGCTATTGCTAATCTTCCCTTTAATAAAGATATTAAGTGAATTCAGTACTTTCTTAAAACGATTTTTGCAAGACACTTCCACGGTGTTATGAAACAGCGTGGAACGGTCACAGAAAGCTTTGACATTTCTGGGAGGTTAAGGTAAGATGAATAATGTGTTCAAGTACAAAAGAGAGAAATAAATTGAAGGGACGGAAAAGCATAAGTGACATGTGAAATCTAAAATTGGCCTTTTTCTAAAGCCCATAAATCATGTATCTGATTTTGAAGTTTGAATATAGGAAGCTGGCTGGCACATATGCAAGTGATCCATAGAGGATGTTCTCTTTCTAGCTCAGTGCCTCCTTCAAGGAATTATATTCAAACCCACTCAGAAATTACCCTTATTATTCATTCTGAAGCACTGGTGTGCTGATACATCAAAATAACATAAGTGGCCCATGAACTTGGAGAAATTCATCCCATACTCATTTATAGGCTTACTAATCTCTTGTACCTACACAAATGCCAGGTGTTACTCACGTTAGGGTCAGACAACTCTCAGACCATAAATTAGGTCTGCAAACTACAGGACACGTTTTATTTCTTCAACATGCATTTCATTTTTATTTAGAATTTCCGTTCTGGTGGGTGAAACTGGGGGACACTCTGCTAAGGGGGATGATCCAATCACATTATGACAAATACTGAGGGATTTCACTTATAGGGTGTTTCCAGCCTAAGTGGATGAGTGGATCAGAAAACTTTGGTACATTTACACAATGGAATTCTATAGAGCAGAAAGAAAGAAGGAACTCGTACCCTTTGCAACAACATGGATGGAACTGGAGAGTATTATGCTTAGTGAAATAAGCCAGTCAGTGAAGGACAAATCCCATATGATCTCACCCATTACAGGACAATAATGAACAAAACAAACAACAAGAACCAGATATATAAGTACAGTGAACAGACCTTCAGTGAGCAGGGGGAAAGGGGGAAGGGCAAGTGGGGAGGAAGAATCAAAGAAGGGGAGCAGCTTAGTCAAGAACCTAGTATGGAGGAACCATGGACAAGGACATAAGTGGAAGTGACTTTGGTGGGGAGTGGGTGGGTGGGGAAGGGGACAGAGGGGAGTAAAAAGGGGATGGATGGAATACAACAATAAACTTAAATTTAAAAACAACAAAGTAGCCAAACTCACAGAATCAGAGTAGAATGAACGGCTGTTGCGAGAGGCCATGGGGTGGAATGGAGGGCAAAAGTGAGGAGCTGATGTCCAACAGGTATTACAATTCAGTTTCTCAAGACGTAAGAGGCTGGAGATGCATGGTGGTGATAATTATTCAACGATGTGAGAGCACTTAATGACACTGAACTCCACTGCACGCTTAAACGTGCTTATAACAGTTCACTCTTTGCTCTGTGAGCTCGCCACACGTTTTAGGGGCTAAAAAGAGGTTCACAAGAGGGTCAAGAAACCCCCCAGGCCCTCAGAGCTCCGGTATGGCAGTGTGGGTGCGCACCCAATGTCTCTGCCTCTAATTACTAGGTTTTTGCTGCATCTAGCGGCCCTCCCGGGTGATGGTGAAGGATACATGTGCCATGAAACTGGGACGGACACTTTGTTACTTGGAAGGCGAGCGTGTTTATCATCAGCACGATCATAAGCCGATTCGAAACGATCACATGGGAAATGACTCGGAGGGAATTCTAAGCAAATTCCAAGGGCAGCCACATTTTCCCAATGGGCAGAGCGACCTCATCATGTATTTATGGGCCCTTTTCGTCCCGTGTAAATAATGCAGGGATGGTAGGGATCGTCACCTACCGATGGCCCTTAAATCCAGATGAAAGGACAGAGTTGTCACTTTGATCTGAACAGAAGGCAGAAATGCCATGCTGTTCGGGACCCGATCCCTCATTGGCGAAAATGTCACCCGTCGGTGGAGGCAATTTATTTACTGCCTCCCTAATCACAGATGATATGGAGCCTAAAAGTGTCCTTGAGCCGATGTAATTAAATGCTTGCTTAGAAACACACCATAGAAATTTATGGTGCTAATAATGATCACTTCTTAATATGCCCCCTGGGCACCTGGAAGCACGAGTCATTTCCTTCAAGGCACACAACCCTTCTCAGGTTTTCTATTCAGTTTAACAAATGTTGCCATTTTGACACGAGCCTTTTCCTAGAGGGAGGCATACGTTTGTGCATCTTATGGTGGACAGGCAAGTCCAATGAGCGCTGCATCCGGCTGCTGTATCACCAGTAACCACGTACACAACTGCGATTGGACTAAATATACCTAACGGATTTGCTCATCCAATTTGCCGTGCAAAAGGTGACAGGCTCCCCAGGGCAAATCCCAGAAACCTGGGTCTCCGTCACGAGTGGAAATGACCTTCATTCAACAGGTTCCCTACTGGCCATAGTCTCCGAAAGTTACGTGAATGCCAACTAGCAACGCTTGAAGCACTTTTCAGGTAACCGGTAGAACATTTTTGGACGTAATTTGGACGTACCGTTTACAGAGAAGAGAGAAGGGTCCCGCATCCATCAAAGGAAATTACTCCTCAACCGTTCCCGAAGGGAACGAAGAAGCTTGTATGAACGGATTTAGTACCCTGTGCCGGGGGTTTAAGGAAAGTTGGGTGTGTGATGTCCTCTGTGGTCTCTGAGAGCTGGTTCTTTCTCCTTTGCTGTCGGAACTCGGACTTGGCTCAGCGCACAGCCCCGGGCCTGAATCAGGACTAGTTTTTAACCAGCAATGGCACTTGCATCCCACGTGACACACCGGTTAAGTTTCTGAGCTGTCTTTGCCACGAGGGATGGCCAGTCAAGCCTGCTCCACCGACGGGATGTAAGGTCAGGGGCAGCGTGTTTCTGGGACTTGTAAATGCGTTTCCTCAAACAAGGGCGGGGCATCCGCTAGGGAAGAAAGGCATCTTACCCTCCTGCCCCTCTTCCTGTTTCAGACTCGTGCCTGTGAAGGGCTGAGTTACCTTACAGCTCTTACAGGATTTCACATCCATGACACTGGACCCAGAGCAGGGGCGGCGGGGGACCCGACAGAGTGAGGTCCGGACCCTGCCGGAAACCCAAATCCAGCTTTGGCCAAGAACTGGTCTTGCACAAGTCGTTTTATCTGCCTTCTCTGTGTGTGCCATGAGGAAATTGAACAAAGATGCTTTGACAGGAAGGATCTAATTTCTAAACCTGTAGTGAAATGTAAGAATGCGAAAGAGTGGATACTCTCATACAAAGCAAATAGACCTATCGTTGCGTGTTTTTTTTTAAAGATGATCATTTGGTTATCGTATGGTTGACATCACTATAGCGTGGTTATTTTGAATCTGAAATACAGGTAATGTATTTATGCATATAGCAGGTGTGCTTGTGAAGAAAAAGGCAAAGAACTTTCAGTAGTCTCACAGTTCTGGTTCAAACACTATCCAAGAAAAATGGGAGGCAAAATAGGTAGGAAAGTTATAAGAAGTGGATAGGATAATTCAGATTTTAAGAAGTTTCAAAAATGTTTTCCTGACACACATATGGCACACACAGGGGATATCACTCACAATATTAATTAATGCCAAAGCCGTCTGCTAAGCTCTTGTTTGAGGCTGTCCTGAGACTATGGTCAGAGTTTGATTTTACACATACGGCTACCATTTCTCTTGCTGAATCACAGAAGGTAAATAAGAACATCGATGGAAAGAAATTGTGTAACTAGAATTGCTTTTGAAACCTGCCTACCCTCCCTTCCCAGCGAGTCAAATCAGGCCACTGGGAGCCTGCACGTTTCTTTGGACCCTCCGACACTAACTCAGGGCAGAAAGACAGCCTCTTTGCCTCAGCCACGGTTGAAATATCACCCCTTTCCCGTTTGCCCGGAGAACCGTGCTGACTGCACTTTTCTTCTGTGAGAAGATCTTCTCCTTCTGGTATTTGGAAAAATCACAGCTCTGAAAACCCTTCTCCATCAACTATTCCAGTGCCATGTCCCCTCCAGCCGCTGAGTTTGGCATCTGGGAGGCCAGGAGAAGCACCGACACGGCATGGCTTGTGGGATGGCAACAGGGTCACTTATTTTGGGCACGAAAGACAAATAAATTCATGTTTCAGGAATTGGAGATAATCTATTAAAGGTATTGCGGGAAAAGGGTTGAAATGCTCTTTTTAGGCCGCCTACAGGACAGAAAAATCGTATTTTTGTTTTACCATGCATAACAAACAAGCAGACGTTCTATCCTACGGGAACATCCTGATTTCTTAGTTCTTTATTTTGAGCCGTTCCTTCTGTGCAGAGATAGTCTAGAGGGTATGTGTGTGTGTGTGTACACAACTTGGAAGGGGTGAGGTGCTCACAGATAAAATACATCCTGGCCCCTCAGAGTTCTTAGGGTGGCTTTCCTTTCTCCGTCTCCCCAGGAGAATGCCACTGGTCATGTGCCCTCGCCGTAAAATGTCAGTTCTCTCAATTCCGTTGCAGTTTTGGGGGCAGCGTACTGGTTCATCTGCGTGCACAGGCTGTTTTTCCCTCGTTTCTCTAGCTTTTCCTCCTGATACCTGTGAAATGCCTCATTCTGCTTTGCAATTGGCATGTTGATCAATAACTGTTTCTCACCATACCCTCTCTGATGATTTGCATCCTAAAGCAATCATGCTGCCTTAATTGGAGCGTCAGTTTATTTTTCATTTAAGGAATCTCAGTACCTTATCTCAACACCTTATATTTCATTTGAGGGATCTTAATATAATAGTCCTATTTCTGTTTTATGTTAGACTGACTTTCTATCCAATTCATTCTATTCTCTAATTCTTCGATAATACCGTATCCAAATGTTATAGCTATAAATGTGTATGTTATCATATTTTGCTGTACTATAGAATTTCTTAAATCTCAGATGATCACAATCTGGAATCCATATGCCTTGAAATCTCCGGTGTAAAAAATAAATTTATAATACTTTAAATGACTTAAGAATATTTTAAAAGTCACATTTAGTGGTGTGTGTTATTATTTTTCTTCTATTTAATCAATACTACCATTGACTAGCTAATGATCAGTCAGTTGTTACCTTCCCATAGAGTAAACACAGTACTTTCATTCTCCAAGGTGATGTTTTTGTGTCAGTTGTGAATTTCAAAGCCCACCGGTTATTTTTTTCCAAGAGATGGGACCAAAATGCTACTTTAAGAGTCATGGGCAACTCGGATGATTTATCTTTCAATGATGGACTGCGATATTCTTCCAACCCTAGACTATTCATTTCCCTACAATGAAAAAGGTGTTTTGTTTGTTTTTTATAATTCTGCCTGAGAGAAATGTAAAATAACAAGGCAAAGAAAACCCTCCCGTCTTGACCTAAGTGCTCCGTAGTCAAGCCAGGCAGCTTGCAGTGTCACGGAGGCCCTGTGAGCACCAGCGCTGATTCTGGGGGGACTGATGGAAAGGATCAAACGCATTAACCGCCCTGAGGCTGTTCTAGAAGCTTCTTCTGAAACAGGTGGGAAACAAGGCCTTTTCCCAGTGAGCTCATCGCGTGACGCGGGCATGTGAGCATGGAGAACCCGTACATGGGTGGTGGATGATGATGAAGGGTTCAGGACCTCATCCTTGGGAGGCGAGGCGCAGGCGGGTCACCAGCGTCCGGTGTTCCCGCTGACGTGGCCAACTAACCCTTTGCCTCCGGGAACAAAGGCTGTGTGACACCCTTACGAGGCTGCGCATTTCCCATGTACTATTGGTTCCGTCAAAAGCAAGCAGGACCTGGGGACACGGGGAGGCGACGTCCCACAACGATTTCCTGAGCTCTTGAAGAAATTTGCTGCAAAACTCAGCCTTCCAACTTTAGATCGCTTATTTTAGAAAACGGCCAGGAATTAGAACGGATGGACAAATACAGGGAGAGTAAGGGGCTGAGTGTGCCGCTGGCGGACCCCTGGCATCACAGCCCCCCAGGCATGCGCTCCCGGGACACACGGTGTCAGCGTTAGGGAAACCGGGTCACCAGCCCTGCGAGGGAGTCACACGTGCGTTTACGTGCAGGCGCACGGTGGGCCAGGTGGGGCCGGTACGGGGTCTGAAGGCCTGAACGGTCCAGCAGAAGGCTGGCGTTTTCAGCTCTTGTAGGAAGTGACTCACCTCTCCCCAGCCCTCAGCACCCACGTGCCCCGCGGCGAGTGACACGCCCTTTCCCTCACTGTACCCTGTTCCCTGCTACTCTCCGCCTGGTTTCCTCCCTCCCCTGTAATCCTGCTGCCGTGTCTGTCACGTGCATCAACCGCCCCCTGAAGTGCAGGGCTATTAAAATAGCAGCTCAGTAATGAAAAGCCAGGGGACATAGAGCGAAGCTGCGGCCACGCCTGTCATCCCCTGGGCAGGAATGATGAAGCCTTCCTGTCGCGGTGCCGCAGTGACCCGATGCCCTGCCCACCCCCCTCCCCACGACGCCCTGTGGGGGGCCCACCCTGGGGGAGGGGGAGGCAGTTTTAACAGCCGCCTGTTGGGTTAGGTCTTGAGATCTTGGTTCGCCTCAGGATTTACACGATCCCACTTTTTCAAGTTAGGGCTCTTGGCGGACAAAGCAGCTCCCCCAAAACCTCGGGAGGCTCCTGACGGAGTTGCCTGCAGCCAGCTCCATGTGGAAGGAATGGCAGGGCGGTCAGGCGCCTGCCGGGACGCGTGCTGGAGCCGGGACGCCTCGCCGGCATCCGGCGACCAGGCTGGCTACCGTTTCTCGTCCCGGCACACGGACACGCAGCTCCGTGGCATTGTCAGCTGCTCCCCGGTGGACCAGGGCAGCTGGGTTTCGTCACCCGCAAGGCTCCACGGTAGCGGACGAGGTTTGGTGTGCGGCTGGCGCCTGGAAAAGCATCTTGGGCTGGGTGGTCAGCCCACCCCCGACCCGCCAGGTTGCTCATCTGGCTTGTTGCTGACGCAGGAGGAGGTTCAGAAGAAACACCTTCTATTAGATACCAAGTAAGACGCTCTCCCCACCCCTTATCCCGAAGTCCCTACCATTCCCCGCTCAGCTCTCCTCTCCTCCCTAGACTTCATCCGTGTGCGGCGCATCATGTATTTACATGTGCATTTAACTTGTCTCCCTCCCCTGGCACACAAGCAGCACGTGGGGAGGGCCTGGGCTGGGTCTTGCTGCTGTCGCCCACACCCGTGGAGGCCTTGGCTGTTAGGGACACACATGAATGGCTGCAGCTTGCGATGGGCTGATGAATTCCCGGGCCTCTACAAACACATCTCCGTGGGCCTCGTGTATGTGCAGAAAGACGGTCTTCTAGCAAAACTTTTCATATTAACTTTCTCCTTGCACACCCTTAATTTGGGTGAATTCTGCAGCTTCGGTTTATATTTTATATCTGCACAACACTTTATAATACTTCCATGAGGACGGCTACACCAGGAATAATGCTGTTTGCAGCACAGTGTGAAGCACAATCTGGAATATATAATGTTTAAACCTCTGAATGAACTGGAATATATAATTTAGCAAGGCCATAAAAAATGTGCCTGAACTGGCATTAAAAATGACAATAAAATATTATTACCAAGCAGGCTTTCGGAATGCTTCTTCGAGACTCCTTGAGCAACTACAAGGGGGAGAAAAGGCCTCACTGATCCTGGTTCATGGGCTTTCCTACCGAAAAACGGACGATTCGGTCGCACGGCGGTGTCACAACTTGGATGTGATTCCCCCAACCTGGAGGATGTGAGCTGTGAGACATGAAACACTAACTATGCTCCCTGCTGAGTATTCGAATCTGTTTTTCATACAAAACAAATCCATGAAACTGCGTTTTCATTTTCTCCCCACTGTCGAAGCTGAAGAAGTGCTGGGCTGGGGAGTGGACGTGGTGAAATGAGTCACAGCGGAGACTGAGGTGTAAAACAAGTGATCTGGAAACACCCATGGCTGGGACGCCTCTCTGAACAACGGAAAGAAAGATACACGCGACGTTTTGATGGTTATCACGGACACCGACCGACCCCTGGCAGCTCAGATGTTCACTGTCCAGGAACAGAAGGAAACAGCACGCCACAGACGTGGTTACCATCTTGCGGCGCGTGGCATCGGTGGTGTGACCTTGTCCACTCTGGACGGTCCTTTAGGGGTTTGCATTTCCTCATCAACAACGTCTCCTTTTCTCTTTTGCATGTTTTTCTGGATCTCGATGAGAAAGACTTGAGTTTGTCACACTAGGTCGTTCAAGCAACAGCAGTTCTTTTTTCCCCAGCTTGAAAGAGCAGGATTGGCAAATTAAAAATTGTATATATTTAAAGAGCACAATGTGACATTTTGATAGAAATATACCTTGTGCAGTGATTCCCAGAGCGAAGCTAATTAACATATTCATTGTTACTGATCTCTGCAAGTCTCCCTCATAACGTGCGCGAGGATTCAATATCTCCACATCTTTAGAAGTACTCGGTGCCATTCAGCTTTTGAATTTTTACCAGCCCTACAAGGTTAAAATAATCTCTCATTTCCCTGATGACTTTGAGCATCTCATAATATAGAGGTATTCTGAGTTTTGACTCTCTTCTCTAAATATTTTGTTCTTATTTTTGGATCATAATTTATATTAGATTTTTTTTAAAAAAACATTTTATTTATTATTTCCAGAGAGAGGGGAAGGGAGGTAGGCAGACAGGGAGAGAGGCATCCATGTATGGCACCTGCCTCCGGCCGTAGACCTGGCTGGAGACCTGGCTGGCAGCCTGGTTACGCGCCCTGGCTGGGAATCGAACCAGCCACTTTTGGGTTCGCAGGCTGGCGCCTTATCCACTGAGCCACCAGCCAGGGCTACATTAGATTTTTGATAATGCACATAATTTAGTTATTGGGTTCATCGTTAAAAAAAAAAACAGTGATACCTTAAATAGAAGGCTTTCATGACTTGATAATATTCTCACATTTGGAGAAGTTAAAAATGTCATATAAGATGAAAGGGATGATTTCCTCTCAAAAAGAGAGACTTTGACCTTTAAATGGCAAAGTTTCAGCTGTCAAAATACACGCTTAGATGCTGTGGCCTGTGAACCTGACTGTCGTCACTCGGAGCAGTGGCAGGAAGCGTGGTTGCCTCCCAGTGCCACCGCCTTCCACGGGAAGAGGCCACGAGTCTGTGGGCTTAGACACGGGAGTGGCTGTATGGTCAATGCTTCACTTTTAGAAGAAACAGAAAAAAAATTGAAAGGCACATGCATAAAAACAAGTTTTAAAACCTGTTACGCAGTATGCTTCATTATTGTGTTTATCTCACCAAAAAAAAAGGTAGGGGCATTTTCATGACCAATGTGTTCAAAACAATAAAGCCATGGACTATTATTCCAGAAGCCATGTATGCAAGATGCAGAATGCACTTCACTTTATCTTTTATAGTTTATGTACATTCATTTACATTTTATTAACATGGCCGATTAATTGATCCAAATGACTTCTGTATTTTCTGTGATAGTGTAATTAATACATGAGTCAAGGCCTGCAAACACTTTTGATAAGTTATACCCTATTTACACAATAGTAAATCAGTGAATTAGCTGACTTGGTGGAATTAACCAGGTCAGTGGTTTTAAAACCACTGTTAACATTAACTCATTTTTTCCTGCCAGTAACAATTTTGTTATCGTTAGATGTTCAGTCATTGAAACATAAAGAATGAGTGGTTTTCTTTGCAAGACTTCACACCAATTCCAATTTAGGCCCGATATACAAAATGGTTCCTGGATGTTAATGGCCATAATTTAATTTTAATAATCATTTGTTAAAATGGAAAAATCTGGTCCATGTACATGCACAAATGCTTAATGCCTTTATGTCTAGGAGACTTTCCAATTTTAATAAAACAACTGGATACTTATCCTCTATTTGAATACAAATTTACTTTTCACTAAGCTAGGAATGGCCAGAGGTAGAATGTGTGATTTTTTACTTCGGGCATCTAGGAGAAATTCTAAGAAGAGTAAATGTTCACTAAATTGCTGCTGCTGTAATGAAAAACAGGAAAGCACATGGGACAATCCTTAGGTTCAGCTAAAGTGGTTGTATATTAAAATTGAAAAGAAAAAATTAGGTCTGGTCCCCTATCAATCCACACAAAAGGCAAAAGTGACTCAGCACTAATGGTCGTGCTGTGAACGTGCACCATCATTCCAGGAGCTGCGATGCCATTTATTGGTGGAGCTGCGATGCCATTTATTGGTGGTGAGTACCGGTCCATTAGCTTCCGAAGGGGCACCACCAGCCACAAGGCAGAGATGCGATAAATCCCCAGGCAGAGTTCACGGGGCGGAAGTTTGGGGCAGGAAGCAATGATGGTGCCGTGTGAAAAATAACGGGCACCTTTGGCCTTGCCCATCTGTCCTCATCTGAGGCAGAAGTGTTTAAGGTGGGGGTCCCTGCCTTTGGAGAGTCCAGTGAGAAGGGCATCCAGGAACGCAGGCACCCAGGATGAGGGAAAGCCAGAGGGTCTGACCTCCGTGCACTTCCGTTTCTCCTCGGTTCAAACAAGCTATTTGAGTCCTTGGGCTAACACGAATAAGTAAATTCATAGGTGACTCATTTAAGACGGTCACGCTCTGAAATCTCCGGTTTGCAAAGATTTCAAGGGGGGGGGGTGTCTCATTAATTTTCATGAAAAGTCCAGGGTAGTGTGAGTTGAAGAAAGTATTGGAGCAAATCCTGTGCCCTGTGATTAGACGCTGACTTAGGACTGAGTGAGTCTAGCCAGGCACAGAGAAGATGAGGATGAAGAGGAGTTACTGTAGTCAACCCCCAGAGCTGTTATATCGCTACAGTTGTTAAACGCTGTCATACTGGTGAA
This sequence comes from Noctilio leporinus, assembly GCA_004026585.1. Lineage (NCBI taxonomy): Eukaryota > Metazoa > Chordata > Mammalia > Chiroptera > Noctilionidae > Noctilio > Noctilio leporinus. The sequence continues at coordinate 23,246 of PVIW01007013.1, read as the reverse complement.
AGCGTATTTTAAGTAGACCTATGGGGTAGAACGTAGAAGAGAAACCAACCCACTACATGTATATATATACATACATATATATATGTGTGTATATATATATATATACATGTATATATATATATATATCCATCAGAAACAGTCACCTGGTTTCTGAAAGGAAAAGCCTCTGTAACACAGCGGAAAAAGAGTAATCTCTCTCATAAAAGGTATTGGACAATATGGCTATTTATATGCAAAAAGGGAAAATCTGAACCTCATTATCCAGATCCCTACTTTACATTGTACACAGAAATCAATTCCAGGTGAATGGCAGACTTGAGGTGCGAGTTAAATGAACCGACCTTCTAGACGACATTACAGGAAAATACCTTCATGAACTGTGCACAAGCAAGCATTTCTTTAAAAAGACACACCGACCACTAATTTGCGCTACAAATGAATGAATTTCACCTAATTAAAATGAAGGCACTCTGTTTATCAGAAGACACTCGTAAGAGAAGAAAAGGGAAAGCCAGAGAATGGGAGATGCTAGTGTTGTTGCCTACAGCGATGAAGACTTACCACCAGAACGTAAGGACAGAAAGAGTAAAAACCTGTCTGGGCTTAAAAGAGTGGAAATGAACTTAGGGGGAAAAGAGGGAAAACGCAGCCTGGCCATTACTCACAGGGAGAGCGGACACAGGTAAACCCAGCTGCGAAGTTCACGGGAGTGCTGGCTTTCCAAGCTGTGACACCCCCCGATGGCCTGTTCCTTGAATGATGATTGCGTTCTTATCGATGGCACCCTCCAGCCTCTTGGCTCGTCCTTCTACCACGGGGGAGACCCCGCCAGTAACTGTCTTGGCTTCAGGGCAGCACCCAGGCCCCAGCACATCCCCACTTGGACACCCCCCTCAGACAGACCAGCGCAGTGCCGAACCCCCGCGTCCCAGAGCCCGAAGAGTCACTGTGAGCAGCCCAGCGGTGGAGAAGACGGTCCCCAACTGCCCTTGGGCAGCGCAGTTTCTGTTTTCCTTGCAGCTCTGCCCCTTTCTGCATCTGGCCGGGAAATGACTCTGTCTGGCAGCACAAGGCTTTTCCCTGGTGGTCTTGGATTTACTACGCTTTCGCTACTAATGGTCACTAGTAACGGTGATGATGATGACGTTGCAGAGGAGGGAAGACCTTTAGTGAAAGCAACAGCAACAAATCTATGGCCAGAAAGCAAATGAAAAGAGCTGAATGTAGTTATTCAGAGGGACGGATGACTCAGCTCTACAGCTGGGCCTGGGGAGCGCGGGGAGCGATCAGATCCTCTCTGCTGATGGCAGCGTGTACAATGGCAACCATTCCGCAAACTGACCACCTCGCAAAGCAGAACACAAGTGAACCCTGTGACCAAATAACTCTAGCCCACAGTGTACACACCCACACACACACGCACACACAAATGCACGTGTGTGCAAAACACATACATCTAAAAGATTTTTCAGACAGCATTATTCATGAAAGGCTCCAACCAGAACAACCTAAATGTCCATTAACACAGAGGCTAATCAAACTTCGGAACAGTTATCCAACAGAAAACAAGGGCAAATAAATGAATGAACTGCCACCATTGGCAACACTGTTGATGGACCTCCCTCATATTTCTCTAAGAGAAGACAGAACTAGGTATCCAACGCATGCTTTCATTTACGTGAATTGCCATTGCAGACAAAGCATGCTCATGATAAATGTCTGAGTCCATAACTGTGAGGAGCAAGCATACAATAGAGGCCGCTGATAACCCAGAATTGGACCAAGGCTGTAATTATAAGGGTGGCTTATTCGTTTAGTGACAACTCTTTATGCTTTGCACTTCAGATTTGTGCATTTAAAAATAGTTATGTATAACTAAATATACATATATACACCTGAAACATTGAAATATTGTGTTATGTAACTAAATTTATATTGTTCTGTTATACATAATTTTAAAAGATGAAACATAAAAAATCCAAAATTTGTTAGGTGGCAGCTATGTATTGGATAATCAAAATGTTTTAATGTTCCATAAATTCAGTAATTTTTGTTTTCTTTTTATTCACGTATCACTCTAATATTTACTGTATTGAGAACTATTTAACATTAATAAATATAATGCAAAAATAGGAGTCAACATGATGTTTCCATAATTTGCATCCACAAAGTAAATGAATAGTAGTAGTAGTTGTTTTTTAGATTTCTTTTAATCAATTATGTAATAGTGTAGGAGAAAAGTAAGGCTATGGTAATTTTTATAATTCACTGGGCCAGGAAATTACAATGCAGAATTCTAAATTATCAAACTCCAATCTTTATCACCATAGCCATTAAATGTTTGTGGATCTCAAATTCAACTTAAATATAATGCAATATGTGCATTGAGTTAGTTTTTTAAAGATTTTATTATTTTTAGAGAGAGGGGAAGGGAGAGAGGCAAAGAAGGAGAGAAACATCCATGTATGGTTGCCTTTCACCTGCCTCCAGCTATGGACCTGGCTGGAGACCTGGCTTGCAACCTGGTTATGTGCCCTGGCTGGGAATCAAACCAGTGACCTTTGGGTTCGCAGGCCAGTGCCTTATCCACTGCGCCACCAGCCATGGCCTGAGTTAATTTTATTTAAATGATGGTAATTAGAAGAAAAAGTGAGTTCTAATATATAACAATGGCAAACTGAAAATAAGGCAGTTTTATCATGCATTTTTGGTTGTAAAACAAAAAATTTATTCTTAAAATTTACAATACTGAAAAAAAATTTAGATCACTTTCTATCTCCTAGTTATAAAAATGAAACCCTTTTATACCAGCCAAGATTTTTGGGGAAACACATTCACTATCAAACATTTTTCTTTAAAAACTTCTATGTTGATTTATTCAAATAAATCACCCATACTAGAAGTACGTATTCCTATTATTCCACTTTTACAGATGAAAACATTATGCTTATACAACAATGACAGACATTTTACCAGATCCCACTCTTAGTAATTTTAGACTCTGAATTTCTATCCTGAGCAATATAATTCCAGCATCTCTACATTATGGTTCACACAATGCTGATTTTTCCCTGAAATTTATTATATTACAAATTTCCTATAATTAAATAAGGGGGAAAATAACTACTATTTTATTGAAAAAATTCCATGCAAGAAATGTCATCTACTACTATATTATTTTCTACAAAACAAGAAGTAATGATTTATGGATCTCATGACATTTAGCTCATTACCCAATAAGACTGAAAAATAATAAGTACTGCTTGAGGCAGGTAATGTTCTTTTTCTTTATGTAAGATGATAGCATTAAACATGATATTTTTCAGCATCATTGCTCAACTTAGATTCTTCCTGAGCTTGTAGTTTTGAAGAATTAATTTCTAAATTTTAGTATAACCCAATTGCAGAAAAACTTTTAGATAGTTTCTGAAATCGCTGTGAAATATATTATAAAAACCACATCTCACATGGAAGAAATTTCATGATCCTCAATTAGGTAAACACGCCACATAGTCACCTGATATTGAATAGTGCAAAATACATCTTGCATGTAGGTCAAAACAACTATTTTCACATTTTAAAAAAATGGTGCTTTCATGCTCATATCCTCATTGATCGCCTTGTGACCTTGAATACTTCCCATATATTTTTGGAGCCTGTATCCTTATTCGTTTATTTAACATAGTCTACGCCCTGGCTGGTGTGGCTCAGTGGATTGAGCACCAGCCTATGAAGCCCAGGGTCGCTGGTTCGATTCCCAGTCAGGGCACCTGCCTGGGTTGCAGGCCAGGTCCCCAGTTGACAACCACACATTGATGTTGCTCTCCCTCACTTTCTTCTTCCCTTCCCCCCCGCTCTCTAAAAATAAGTAAATGTTTTAAAATAAATAAAGTCTGTGTGCACATACTATGTGCTCGAATAATTACAGTAAGAAAGGGACGCAGAGCAGGGGGCCCCTGACAAGCGCATTCCTCGTGGTGCTGGAGGGAGAACATTTCCCGCAGCCTCTCGGGGCAAGTGCGCAGGTACAGGGTGGAAAGTACACTGCGGCCTCCCCTGCCTAAGCCCCCGCATCCTGTCTCCACGGGGCAAGTGCGCAGGTACAGGGTGGAAAGTACACTGCGGCCTCCCCTGCCTAGGCCCCCGCATCCTGTCTCCACGCTGAGCGGGGCAGGTGGGGCATTTCCAAGTCGCTCCGGGCCCGCCAGCTTCCGCTGTTTCCATGGACGAGCCCTGACGATGGAACCCTTTCCCACCCCCAGAGCCACAACATTCTGAGCAGAACCTCTGGGTAGGAGGCCTGTGTGACTAAGTTAGGCAGGGCCAACTTCGTATTCCTCCTGTTATTACCTTACCCCCTCTTTATCCATTTCCACTCACCTTCCCCTGAAACTCTCTTCCCATCCTGACATCAGGACATTGGGCCTGCTCCTCACGTCTTCCTAAATTTCTGCACCTACTTTCCACCCCTTGGATGAGTGTTTTCCATACTAGTCAGCACAAATCATCTTCTAGTCCTTACAAGGAATGTTTATATGTCAGATATAAATATATCAAATGCCCGTGTTTGCAATATTTGAACTATTTTATAGGCAGACATGTCACAAATTCCATTTTGTAAAAACTTAATCTCTTGTAGATGAATTTTTTTTTTTTTAACTAAGAAGTACTATGTCTTTGGGATATTAGCCTACATGGAATCAGTGCCCACTTATTTTTTAACAATTCTGAATACATTTCCGTCTCAAACAAGGCTCATAGAGCTACAACTAGGCATGCATTGTGGTATTCAATTCTCTCCAAATGTTCAATAGTGTGTACGTAGCCATAAAATTCCAAGTATGTGATGTAAAAAGAGTTTGTGTGTTAGAAACACCTGCTGAGGATAATTAAGCACCTTGGTGAAACATGTAAATATTCATGATTTTTTCAATATTGGTATGAATGGTACAGATGCTACCTGATCATAATTTACTTTGGCCATATTGTGGATTATGTAGAAAGACAGAACCTGTGTTTAAATCAAATGTGAAAAAAAGCAGGTATTGACAGACAGTTACTAAGTTTTAACCATAAGTCATAGAAAAGAAACTACCCCAGATGCCACACTCTAAATTACTTGTTATTCCTTTGTTCAAAAATGACTTAACCTACTAAGGATGGCACTAGTCACTGGGACTATGACAGTGAACAAAAGGGCTGAGGTCTTTCATGGAGTTTCGTAGTCTAGTCAGCTGCGACAGACTATGGCAGGTGAGAGAGGTGGTATCACGCACGTGTGCAGAACCTTTAGTCTACCCAACGATAAAGAACAGTCGTCAGAAAAGCCCTTTCTATAAAGGTGAGCGGTAAACAGGCAGATGAAATCAGAGAGTTGGCCATATCATCCGGGAAACAGCCTTAGGTAGGCAGAGACTACAGGGTATCTCAGGTCCTGAGTCAGCCGGTTTGGGTCCCCAGCCGAGAGCTGTCCCGGTGAGGAAGGCTGTGCTGTGGCCCTGCCAGAGCTGTAAACTATGGAACCCCGAGCTGGACAGCCTGCTAGAGAATGACCTTCGCCAATGTGTCAAGTGTGGAAGAGGAGCCCACGTCCCTGAGGCAGAAAGCAATGCGAGGACTCCAGGGTTGTGAAGAACCGAAGGGAACTAACAAAGCCCTAGTCACTGATCCACTAACCTCATGACTGACAGGGAATTCAGAATAATCCCCTTCAAGTAGTTGGGAACTGCCAGAAAGCACAGACAGCTAAAGAAAATGGAGGAAACCATGCATGAACAAGATGAGTTTAACAAAGACATAGAAACCATTAAAAAAAATGGGCATCCTAGAGGTGAAGCATGCAATGACTGAAGAATTTATTATAGAGCTTCAATAACGTACTCGACTAAGCATAAGACAGGATCAGTGAACTCTCAGATTGGTAATTTAAAATTAGAGAAGAAAAAAATAGATAAAAAATGAGTAAGACTGAAAGCCAACGGGATTTTTGGGAAAACAAGCAAAAGAAGTGCATTATGGGAGAAAGAGAAAGAAACAGGAAATATATTAAAAGCAACAGTAGCTGAAAAATTACCAAATGGTGGGGAGTGAAACAGACATCCGCATTCTTGAGGTTCCAAAGGTTGAACCCAAAAAGCATTAAACAGAGATATATTATAATTAAATTAGCAAAAGTCAAAGACAAAAAAAGAGGGCATTAGGCTAAATGAAATAAGTCAGAGCTAAACTAATAGGGCATGATCTCGCTTATATATGAAACCTGGAAAAATAAAGCCAACCTCACAGAAACCGGAGAATGGACTGGTGGTTGCCAGAGGTAGGACAAGGAATGGAAGAAATGGGTGAAGGTGGTAAAAATGGCCCAAAGCTCCAGTTACAAGATGAGGTAGCCCCGGGGATGTAACATACAGCATGGTGGCTACAGTAATGATACTCGCCCTGGATTGTATATCTGAGAGTTGCCAAGAGAGATCTGAAATGTCTCATCCCAACAAAAAATAACTAACTATGTGAGGTGATGGCTGCTAGAAGAAAAAACTTATAGGGGTGATCACTTTCCAATATATAAATATAGGAAATCATTCTACTGTTACTTTAAAATGATACAATGTTATATGATACTCATATCACAATAAAAGTGGAAGAAAGAACCCTGTGCATCATGAGTATAGTAAATAGTTGTTTGAAATCACTGATTTGGGGAGAATATTAAGGGAAAGATGTATGTAAGATGAAATCACTGGGGACTTACTCTTCTATTAAAACGTGATGAAATTATTCTTTTAAGAAATTAACATGAACTCAAACTCTTTATCTTTACCAATGTTTTGTATTCTGATAATATTGTGTTTTTGAATACAGATTAAATCAGAGGAAATAAAAATCTTAGGACTGACTCAAGAGTATATGTGTATGTGTGTTTTGAGAATGCACAGCTTATTAAAGAAAGATACAAGATATTTTTTTAATTAAATATGGCCATGGGATAGAATTAAGAATAAACCACGAAATCATCTCAGTCTTCTGAGGATTTCAAATAATGTAATTTTTACTTAGTTTATTTCCCAAAAGCTATATTTCAAACAAGGAAGCTACAGCTGAATATTAAATACAAAAACTTTGAGTAATGTTATTTTTATGAAAAGTAGAGTCTTCCATATTTTAAATAGCTAGTTCTGGCACCTATGCAAATATGTAAAAAATATATATTGCCCTGCCTTCTGACTCTCGTTTTTTGTTTGTTTGCTTGTTTTGTTTTTGACCCTGGGCCAAGTCTACTACTTATTTTAATGAAAGCTGTCAATTTCAAACTGTACCTGCAAACTGCCCCCTTTCCTAGGTTGATCATGAAATTTCAGTGACTGGTTGGTGCATACATATTTTAGTTTTGGGGTATAAATGGCAAACTCATTCCCTTTTGGGGTACATGAGGTCGGTCCCAAAAGTATCGGGCCAATATGTCAATATAATTAAAACAGGTTGCACGGCTGATCCTTTCTGGACAGACCTCGTGTTTGTGAGTATGTCATATATATATACATATATGTATAATATACATAAAATATTTAGTATTCACTATACAATTCTCTTTTTCTGGGGAAACACTGTAAGTTGATGAGATCTTAGCAGATTCCTTCTGTTGACAGCCATTGTGTTGGAATGGAAGAAACTTCTTTCCCTCACCCACCTAAGCTTCTGATACAATTCTCTGGCACCCTAGGGCCCCAAGAAACACTTAGAAATCCATTCATCTACAGTAAAAAAACATCTGATACAGGGTAAAGTTATCTATAGCTTCTAGAAGATGCTCAAAAGAAGTAACTCTGCGATTCACAGAAATCACAGCACCAGTCTCTGCAAAAACCTCCCTCCATCATGACTACTGCAGCTAAGAACAAGGTAGAAGTCTTAACAGTTTTCATTTTTAATTATTTTCATATTCAAATTGCTTCCCATGACTGTTTTAACTCATCTTTACAAACACGTTGACTTGGGCAGGGGAGGCTGAAGACAGTGACATAGAGAAAAAGGGTCCCTTGGCTTCTATCATTCTTAGGAATGACTTTGGTTATTGACCTTTTATAATAGCACATTATTAGAAATATGTCAAAGCTGCATTTTGGAGTCTCTTCCACACCATTTTCCCAATGCACTGTTAGTACTGGTTTGAAAGAGGGACCATGTAAAAGGCTGAGGATGTGCTTGAATTAGCCCGGCGGTGACAGCTGTGTGAACACTCACAACTCTCGGCCAGGGGCTCAACAGTGGCACAAGTGGAGCAATAAACAGAGAGAAGGCCTCTGAACAGTGGAATCCCTGTAGAACGGGATTTGTGAGACTCTGAAACAACTTTACAGCTCAACACACTGTTTATTGCTACTTCCTACAGCGCAATCCCACAGAACAACTGCACTTTTTAGACGTCTTTGCTTTCGTTTGGCTCTCTGGCCAAAGTCCTCCTGCTGAGCCACATCGCCGGCACAGTTTGAAAGGACATTCGCCAAGACCAAGGTCACTTTGTGAGAGAACGCTGGACGCTTTGGTGCTGTGACAAAACAGAAAAACTTTGACTCTGGTCAATCATAGTTCAATACCGTCGCAGATTTCAGTTTTTATTTATTTGCTTCATAGGATCGTTTAGGAGACATTTTCTTTCCTTGATATGAAGCACTGATAAAAGATCTCCGTATATGCCTGTTATCAATTGTTTACTAAAATCCCTAGAGAGCTGCATATGGGCAGCTACTGTGAACTTCGTGAAATGTTTAATTTTTACCAATTTCTGCAAACTAGCCTGCGTTCTTTACTGAACTAAAATGTCTTTCAGTATTCAAAACTCCTGCCATTTCCTTATTTTAAAAAAATGTCTGAACATTGTAAAAATGTATTCTCTGTGCAAAATCCTATGTAGGGTCATGTGTATGTAACGACCCCCATTCCCGCCAAAACTCCATGATAGAAGTGGAAATTTCCTCTCAGCACGGCCAACATTTAGTTCTATTCTTTCACTCCTCCTGTGCCCCTGCTTACTTGCCTATAAAGCATGTGATTTGCATTAGAGAAATTACCTGTTCTAAGACACCAAGTAAATGTACTCAATGCATTAAGTGTAGTCTATAGAATAACCCTACAATTTCAGAATATTCCAGTTGGAGGAGTGCAAAGAAGGTAACTTCGCCTCATGCCCACAAATGCAAAAACATCTTCCAACTCTTCAGAGGTTTATTCAACTCATATTTGAATCTTTTAAATGATGCCTAACTAACTGAATCGTAAGATAGTTTAGTACATTTTAAAAATAATTGTGGTTATTTCCAATAATCTTAGATTTATTCTCTCCCTTTCCCTCATCTCTCTTAGGCCTTGAGAAAAATCAATACCATTGGTCTAAGTGTAATGAAAATCTGTCCACAAAGTAATTGTACAAAGAAAACGTGGAAATGTATATCTTAAAGAGTAGCTGTGCTCCCTGGAAAGGACATTGTTTTATTCCAAAAAGTAAAAGAATAAAAGTTCAAATAAATGTCTGAGGGGTAAAAAAAAGAACACACTTTTCCACCTGCTTCTAGACTCTTCCTAGGGGTTGTTCAGGTCAGGGACTAAGAACTCTGGATTAGACAATCAACGATGTCTGCTTTTATCATGTTTCCTACTCTCAACAAACTCTAAACCTAGTCTCTCTAGCTTGAGATACTTGTACCTGTTAACACGTTATTGAATTAATAGTTACTGATCAAGTCCTGCTGAAAGTCTAAGAATAGTGTTTTCTCAGTCAACACAAACAGTATTTGGGCCTTCTTGACGGAAGCCTCATGCATATGGCTTCCATTAAATCACTCCAGTGCTGAATCCAGTGTTTAAAAACCAGCAACCATCTTCAATAAGTGTCATGAGGAATAAATGCTCAACCACTTCTCAAAGGTCATGAGACCTTGAAGGAAACACCGACAATGTCACATCACCTCTAAATCTCAGCCCAGAGCACCTGGTTTATTCACGCCAACCAGCACAACAGACGGACCAAAAACAACCAGAAACTTGGAGGACAGATACCCTTTTCAGCCCAATAATACTTAAACTCATCCAATGCATCGCATTGGAATTTTGCGCTAACATTAAAATTTTTTTCTAATAAACTCGTATTTCTTCAAAATGAACATACTGCCCTCTTGCCTCAGCTGTTGTTAAAATGGCTGAATAGGTTCGATTCTAATCTCATGCAGCATTTCCTGCTTTGTGCCCCATTTTAGCTGAACACCATGCAGACACGGGCCGTTCAGAATGACCTGTAAAGTGTGTTAATTGATCTGTTAAAAACAACATACTGCTGTCAGAGAGGAAGGTATGGGGCCCAGGGACCTTCTCCAACCTAAGTGTGAATAACTGATGAACAAAAATTTAATGGTCCACTGGGAAGGACTGATTTAAAATTTGCAGATATGTGATGGGAATCTTTGCACTTCCCAGTGTTTGCCAGTGACCATCTGAAAGCAAGAGGTGTGTGTCTAAAAGGCTCAGTTTGGCCAGGGCCCACAGCCATTTCGCTCACACACTCACTCCTATGCCAATGGCGGCTTATTGTTGCAAGAGTTACAAGCCATTAACATGGGGAGTGTATTTTTATTAGTTCAAGAAAACCAAGTAGAAATGGCTGACCTGATCAGCTATGAACTGAAAATATGCTGAAAGTATTTTTACTGGGTGATGGTGCTTAAAGTTAGGTGAACTTAGAAATATAAACTCAGGTACCTGATTTGAACAAATTAAGTGCTTTTGAATCTCTTTGTCATTTGGCAAGAAAGTTAAAATCACAGTTTTTTTTTGAAAAGTGTTACTTTTTGTATGCTTGAGAAAATATAAAATAAGCAAAGTTAGATCAGCTTGGTACAAAAAGTGAAAGAATGTTATGTGATGAAATAATTATGGTAAAACTAACCAAACTCTATAACTAAATCTTTAATGCCTTCAAGGATAACTATATCAAACATAAAGATGTATTTTATATCAAAGTTATTTTTGATAGTTTCACTGGGGTGGAATATTGCAAGTAAATTCTGAGGACTATTTTAAACATATATCATATTCACAAAATATATAGGGAATCCAGTTGACTTAAGTTGGTGCCTGTGATTGTTTTTTACACATAGAGGTTATTCAAGTTCTTCTGCTAACACGATTGAATTACTACTATTGACCAAGAGAAACTTACACAGAAAATTAAAACTAGAAAACCTTCTATTCTTGTCAGCAAAATTCATTTCAAATCACCGATGGAAAATTGGAAGGTATGAAATGTAGATGTCAAACAAAATAAAAATAAAGCACTTAGAATATTTGAACAGACACAATAAAGGAAGTATACATTTTAGAGAGAATATGAGATTAAATGTCTGCCGTAAAAAGATTTTTAAAAGGAAAATAATTAAAACACTTTCACTTACAAGTTCAAGTTGCTACTAAAACCTGTGGCTATATAAGTAATAAAATCGATATTTTTTCTGGTTGTTAGTTACCTTTTATCTAGTTTATTTCTCAACTACAGCTGACATATGGTATTTTTTCAGGTGTACAACCCAGTGATTAGACATTGTATAACTAAGTGATTTAAAAAGTTTCTGTGGCAACAGCTGATGTGTGTACGCCACACTGGCTACACACACCACTTCAGAAGATTAATTCGCGTTTCTCACTGGATGGGAAGAGACCACAGATCGCTTGCCTACTCCCTGAAATTCCAATCCCACACATCACTCACAGCAGAATTCAACAAGCTCAAATGTAACTTCGTGTTTGTGGTAGAGCAATGATCCATTTTATCACTACTTTTCTCATTTCCTAATTTAGAACTGACCTAGGCTTTGTCATCCTCCGTGTACTAAACTTCATCCTATTCTGCATCTCATGTATCTATAGTGTTAACACATTCCCAAGAAAACATGTTCCAAGCTGAAGGCTCTTTCTGTGAGGCCCTTCATTTTGTTCGTTAACATTAGCGATAGCAGCCGTGGAAATGCAAGGAATCGACGGGGAAAGGCCCTTCCCATGTAAACACTGCAAATCAGCACCCATTGCTGCTGTGAACGCCGGTTTCTTACCTAGGGCCCGTGGTGTCATTCCGGCCACACGGCAAGATCACAAGACTGTCATGAAGCTGTGTTGGAATCACCGCATAGCGCCCCTGCGTGTGCCTGAGATCAACAGCTTGGAATTAGGTGTAAATGCTTTTACTCACACCTGATGTAAGGTAGAGGAAACTGTGTCCCTTCATACCACATGATGTCACTGCTGATTGGTGGTGCCCTTCATGAGAGGCATGGGGGACATCACGGAGACCCTGGACCACACTTGTCCTTGATGCCTGCTTACATAGGCTCTGAACAGGCCAGTGCAGCTGTGGGTTTTGCTCTTCAGAGAAACACACAGACACACGCACAATTTGGCGCAATGCATCTTCCAGAAGGTGGTATCCATCCACTCCCCAATTTCAGGCCCGAGGACTAAATATTTTTGCAACTTATGACTTGAAGATACAGCCCATTGTCCTCAGGTGCTGTTGTATAAAAATAAAATACACACATACAAAACTAAAAATCTCTCCTTTCCATTTTTATAAATAATGCCAGGAAGTATTCTCCATGAATGGAAGGTTAAAAGTTCTTCTTTAAAACTCTGTCCAATACTAAAGGTACTGTATCTATGTAATAGATTGATGTACGGCCTACTTTAAATCTTACAGTAATTAAATTGGTTTTCAAGGAACATATTAGGATTTTAAGGTTAGAGCATAGTTCATAGCATTTAAGTATTAGTAAAAGGTAATCATTATGTAGCTATCATTCTGAGAGCATCATTTTCCTTTTCTTTTTTCCTTTTTTTACTTTCCTTAATTTGAACAATTATTCATTAGTGCTATTAGCTTTACATTGATTAATCTTTACATGATGGGAGATACCACAAGAGATATGAGAGACAGAATAATTTAGGTTTGAAACTTTACAATAACTATCAAGTTGCAGCAAAACTGAATAAACCCTCCAAGAGCTCAATGTGTGACAACAGTAAAGCTGACTGGACCGTGAAACTGACCTGATAATCAGGACAAAAGACACGTGTTTAACACGTGGGCTCCTGTTGTATTTTCGGTTATTGATGGGCAGCTTCATTACACAAGATCTCTTAACAGTCTTTTCGTAAACCATCCTTCAACTTAGAAAGTGGGGAGAAAATCATGCAATTGTCAGCTATATCATATATTTGGGGTGCTTAAAAGACAGGTTCACGCCTTTTTGTAAATAATAATATATGAAAATGTTATTGGAGTAAACATTGTCTGCTGTTACAGATGATGACGTACGTAAGGTCACCATTAAATATAGACATATTTTTTTTCCACCTGATAATTTTATAAGTGATATATGAGGAAATATTTCAAAATTATTTTACATATTGAGGACACGTGTGTATATATATATATATACACATCACCTATATGTAATACATAAACACATATGTACAAAAATATAATTTATTTGTATTATATAATATGCAAGGCATAACGTATATTATGTTGCATATTATACATTTTATGTTATTCATCGTATTTTATATGGCCTATGTCAAATAGTATACATTCTCATCTCATAAATAGATTTCTTTCTTGAATATATATGATACAATCATGTACGATAATAATAGCAACATGCAAACCAAATTATTGATAGTGCTTAAGTGAACGGTATTAGGCTTGCAGAAAGAGAGGGATGCTAATATTTACTTGATGCATTTTGCATTGTTTGTGTTATCGCAAGAGAGGTTTAATTGTGTAATATAAAACTCAAGCACTGCGTTAGGCAGCATTCTTCCGGTGCTGCAGGTTTGAAGTGCGACAGTGCTTTCGGAGAGAGGAAACCTCCCACATGTTCTGCTCCCGCTCTAGGCATCTGCTGCGCTTTCCCGTCAGCTCACAATCCCTTTCCCTCACGGCTGCTGCTCTGTTGGTTTGCCAAGTCACTCACATATTAGGGTCTGGGGTTATTTATAAAGTCATAGCTGCACTGTCACCAAGTTATTTAATAAAACACGAAGGAGGAGACAATTCCTATAGTGTCACATGGGTGCTGGTAACCCACAGCAACATATATTAAACACACACAGACACATGCTATCAAATTACCCATATTCAGTAGGAGAAAACACACTGCCTAAGTGGTATTTTAAAGATGTGCATTTAGTTTATCCACATAGATCATTCGCTACTTTTCTTGATTTCTATGCTACTTTATGAGATTCATTTTCTTCAAGAAACTAACATTGGTGTGCAGAGCAGGGCAGGTCTGGGTGGCCTGCAAGGTGCTGATGTTAGCAACCATCAGCGAGTGACACTGTATGAACACCTGGTTCCTTCCAGTCAGGAAAGGGAGGCCAGACCATGAGAAGAGATTGCACTACACACACGGCCCCACCCAGCCCAGCCCTGGTCAGGGCAGGGTGGAGGGCACGGTGGCCTCAGGTGGCGCTGGGCGGTGTCACCTTGTTGCCAGATGTCACCAAAGGTTCACAGGCAGGATCGGTCCCAAGTTCACCCGGCTCATTCAACTTCCTGCCATTTGCGGTTTTCAAAGAACATGCTAATCTGCTGTTGCGTTTTCTGGTCTGCCGAACAATTACATTTCTTAACAAAGAAATAAACTGATCTGAGAACTCTGCGCCAGTGAGAAGCCCGGTGGAAGCTGGTCCCCTCCCGCCCCAAGTCACATGAGCACTGGGGGTGGATCACGCACGATAGAGCCACGGAGGCCGGGTCCCCACAAAGTCTCTTCAGAAGTGACCTGGGGTCCCTTCCACCGCATCAGCTCTCTGTACCACAAGAGAAACACGGTCACCTCCCCCCGGTTGGCATCACATTGAATTGGAAATTTTCGGTGGTTCATTCAGGATGAAGTGTCTACCATGTGTAAGGCGTGAAGAGGCCAGACCAGGTCGCGTGTGCTGGCGGGCGCATGAGACACGGCAATGCCCCACGCAGGGGCGTGACGGGGAGACACGGGGCACGTGGGGGGAGCCCCTAGGTTTGCCGTGTAAGTTGGGGGCTGGCTCCCTGCAAAGACACACACAGACAAGCGGGAGAGGAGGTACAAAAGCAGCCAAAGTCAAGGACAGGGTGAAGCCACCGTCTTTCGCAGGAAGTGAAAGTGCTTCAGCGGCCTTTTTAGAGGGGAGACCAGGAACTGGAAATGCGCTCAGGGGGCACCGAGGGAGAAACAAACGTGTGGAAGGCTGAGCACCACGCCACACTGCTTAGGGGTTTAGACAACAGCCAGCTTCGTCTTCGGCAGGAAGGAAACACGAGGACAGAACTGCAGAGAAACACTCAGAGTCTAGATGGTTATTTTAGCAGCATGAATAAAACGTGGCTTACTATTAATTTTTGCTAATATTTGTGCGTGCTTGTTTTTCTTCATAGCGACAGTACAATCCTAAGGATAGAAGCCATACCTTGTTTTCTTATTTATTCTTCTTCCCCAAGTGTTCAATACCTATACAAATATATAAAAAATATATATGTGTATGTATGTATATACTATATGTATAATATATGTGTGTATGTATATATTATATATATATATGTATTGAACACTTGGGGAAGAAGAATAAATAAGAAAATATATATGTATGTATATATGTGTATATATATTATATATGTATATGTATACATATATATAATATATATGTATAATATATATATTACACGCATACACACACACACATATATATTCTTAGGAACAAAGCCTCTATATATTCTTCTTCCTTGATAACTGTTAATTAACTATTCTACTAGATAAAAACCCAGGATTTCAATAGTACCATTTCATGGCAGTGTGGATTGCTTACATAAAACTTTTGCATCTTACTAAAATATCATACCATACTTAAACAAATGACTATTAATTGTACTCGGCATGTGATCTGACTCAAAATTCAAAGTGCACAAACATGAAGGAATACAACTCTACGTAAAGTAAAACATTTCTCTTATCATTGAACATACATCATCATTAAGGAGTAAGAATTAGGAGCACAGCAGGTATAAACCAAAACAGTACTGCAGGTGTTTTTAACTGAAATCCAAGTTGGCAAAATCACTTAACAAATGGAAATATAAAAGAAAAAAATAGCTTTGATGGACAAATAGATAAGTAGATAAAAAGAAAACTGGATATACCAACAGAGCAGACATTATGACACTTGCAGAGTGTTAATTATATTATTTCTTAAAGGCAAAGGAAAGTCCTGTCTTTTCTGTCATTCTCTCTGGAGAGAGAGACACACGCACACACAAAGGGAGTGGAAGAAAGAGAGGGGGCGTTTGATTTCCAGCAGAGACCTAAAGATGCCCCTTATGTGACGATCAACCCCATTGAACAGAATCAGACGTGCTGCTCTGCTGCGTAGCCAAGTCTGAGTGAGCAACCGCTGGGATGCAGCCAGGACCTCGGGTCGTCACGGTTCTGGAACTACCTGGGCTGGGAGGTCTTCCCTTCCATGCGTTCTTCCCTACACTTGGCTCAATGCTTCGCACGCACCATACAGCGTCCTGTGGAGATTTTATCTCCGTGGACTTACCTTTCCAAGACATGAATATGCTTGCGTGATACATTCAACACGGATGTCATTTTCCCCACACAGGTCAAGAAGCCTTTGAAATGGTGACAGCTTCAAAGACCACAAAGGACACCCAAGCACTATTCTGACAGCATCTGTTCATTCAAGAGACGTTACCTGGAAAATTTGGAACTGTAACGTAGAACACATGCTGCCTCCAAAATGGGTGACAGCGTTGACCTGCCATTTCCGGAGACATTTCCGGGCACCAAAATCCACTTGAATGGGAGCCTCTCCCTCTAAGCACATCGCTGGTGGGATGCAGTTGGTACTCAGTACTAATTCCCAAATTCATTTGCTTTAAAGATACCACTTTCTTGTTTCACAGCTTCGTTGCAGGTCAAAGTATGGATTTCATTCTGATCCTCTAAACACCACGAAAGGGGCTCTCCCAAGTATTGTGTGTGAGTAAATACGCTTCTAGGGAAACTTTTTCAATCAGGGTCACATCTGGTGAAGCAGCCTTTTCCGTTTGGCTCAAGAACAGGTGACAACAGATGTCACCGAGGGGTGGCTGGGAAACTGCCCTCCGGCCGCATTTGGGGCTGGCGGTGCATCTTCCTAATGAGATGCTGTGTTGGGGACATCGCGCTCCCTCGCAATGTTGATTCTGTTCCTCAGTGACCTCGTGGGAACATAACGCACCTGTAGTTACCTGGCAACTTGTCTGTTTAATGGAGAGAAAACACCGGACTGTGCCTGATACCCCTTCTCTGTGATGGGTCCAGGAATGTGGGTCCCTCCTGCCTCCTCATTAGCAAACAAGGCCTGACCTTGGAGCAGCTACGTCCCCAGGTTCCAATCTACTGGCCACTGTGCCTGGGCTCTGCTCTGCTCACTCGGAGGTCACTTTAGAGCACCGTTCTGCTCTGGCCAGCCCCGGAGCAAAGCTGTTCTGCTAACACATGTTCTCTAGGTCAAGGACAACAGCACTGAAAATTAAGAGTCCCTGGTAAGGAGTATTTAGTGAATTATTCACTTTTTTGGCTGTAAATTTCATCACCGTCTGGCACCGCGGCTTGGATTCTTTTCTCTGTCTGTAAAGTGATACCTAACTGCCTTAAAATTGCCAGAGAGAAAGATGAGACTCAAGCTCAGAAGACTGAATGTTCAACCATGTTGTTCCCTCTAAGGACCCCTTAATAAAAACGTTTTTCAGTTAGAGTTGACAGGTCCTTGGAAAGTGAAGCACAGATAAAGCCCTTCCCAACAACAAAGCTAAGGGACATCATTATCAGTAAACTTGTGATTACATTGTTTTAGCCAAAGGAAGATAAGACGGGTCAGAAGCTAGCATGGGTGTAGAGAAAGACAGCATCAACGAAGGAACAAAGGAAGGTATAATATAGTTTTCCCTTCTCTATGGAAATGGCAACTGCATGCTGAAAACAGTCACAGCAGCCCCATGTTGCGTGGTTCTAGAAACTGGACACAAGCAATGAATGGCCACAGTTTTATCGGGAAGAGGAAGGACAAATCCGGGACACGGTCACAAGACACCGAACTGCATGTGCAGCGGTAACGTAGGATGGGAACGCGGCTCTGATAACTTAAACATATATATGATAAACTCTAGGTCCTCCACTATATATATATATTTTATATTTTATATATATATATATATATATATATATTTTTTTTTTTTTTAAAGAATGATTAGAAGCTAAGGAAAATAAAACTAAAATTATATAAAATGCTCAATTAAAACCCACAGAGCCCTGGCTGGTAGCACAGTGGATAAGGTGCCAGCCTGCGAACCCAAAGGTTGCTGGTTCGATTCCCCAGCCAGGGCACATAACCAGGTTGCAAGCCAGGTCTCCAGCCAGGTCTGTAGCTGGAGACAGGTGAAAGGCAACCATACAATGATGTTTCTCGCCCTCTCTGCCTCTCTCCCTTCCTCTCTCTCTCTGGAAATAATAATAAATAAAAACTTAAAAAAAAAAAAAAAAAAAAAAAAAAAAAAAAAAAAAAAAAAAAAAAAAAAAAAAAAAAAAAAAAAAAAAAAAAAACCCCACAGCAGTCAAAACAGGAGGAAAAAATAATCAAAGAATAACACTAATAATAAAAAGCTTCAAACATGGTTATTACTAATCTAATCATTAAAAGATATACTACTCAATTTGTGGGTTAAAAAAGGCCCAACTGCATGTTGTCTAGAGTATATCATCTTTAACTGTGAATATTCAGATAGTTTAAAGAGATGAAGCTATACCACGTTAACACGAATGACAAAAAAGCTGAAACAGGTATATTCATTTCAGAAGAAAAAAAAAGACACACAACATAATAATAAAAGGTGCAATTATCCAACAGGACATAACAATTTTAAAAATATAGGCACCTAACAATAGAATATCAAAGGTGCAGGAAGCCAAACCATGGTAGCTCCCCACTTAGCAAGGGGGAGTGTGTCCCAAGACCCCCAGTGGATGCCTGAAACTTTTACAGATCATACCAAACCCTGTACATACATACATACATTCATACACTTTACAGCTTTGCTCATTAGGTGCTGCAAGTTTATATATCCTATCTGAACACTGATATAGGAAATTTTACTTTCATTTTAATAGGCACATTTTAATGATTTTAAATGTTTAACTTATGAAAATATCGGTTTCCTTTGTTAGACCATATTTAATGACTTAATCAAACGTGTTGTTTTTCATTAGTATTTTCCCAGAAGTCCAACCTTAACCAACAAACTATACTCGTATATTATTAGGAAAACCGACGGTGAAGGTTGAGAAAAGAGTACATTCAGGTGCCTGTGTTATGACAAGAGTTCATTTCCCTCTGATACCCCCTCCCAAGCCTTCCACCCTCGCCCTTCACTGAGACCGAAAATGGTGTCACAGTGGGGGTGGAAAGGTAAGTGACAGGTCTCTAATTAGCGATGTCCTGCTCCGTGCATGCCCGCATCGTGGGCTGTGAACTTTTACTTCTGATGAAAATCTGTCCTCTTCAGAGCTGAACGGGAACAGCAGATTTTCCCTGAGCTTGACTGCTTTATAGATGAGCTATGCCAAAAATTCCACAGCTGAAAAATGTCACCAGCCTTTCTCTTCAAGTGCCACCGAGCTTTTTACCATTCCAGGAGGTGGGATCAAGCCTCTGATGGTTAAATAAAATGCTTTTCAAATCCTGCAGCCAGAATGGTCTGACCAGGGCGTGGAAGAGTGTCTTCTATACATGCGATGAGGGTTTTGTTCTTAAGCCGTGCACTACAAGGGTTAGAAGAGAAACTAAAATATAAAGCAAAATAAAAATAAAACGCACGCTAGATCAACAATCCCGGAGTAGTGTTCTTCACGACTGTGAAATCTCTTTAGCGGCCCTCAACCAGCAGTACAAAGTTAAGAGAGAACACAGTAGACGGATGGAACACAACATAATTGCAATGAGAGGGCAGCACGTGTTAACAATGTCTCATAAAACTTTCTTCTTAGTTTATATATGCCTACATACCTGGAGTGGTAGACAGAAAACTGGGTCATAATATAAAGTATATTTCTTACTAGGAATCGTAGAGAAAAGCATCACCAGGACTAAAGACACAGTGAAAACCACATCCAACCTATTTCATCATCAGCTCTATCTTTGCTGAGAACCCCTTTTGTTTAATACAGGAAGAGAAATGAAGAGATAATACCCACCCATATGCTGCAGTCCAATAAATACTTCTATGAATAGCACATGGTATTACAGATGACACCTTTATTCATATAGTGTTCTATAAAATAAACTTATCTGTTTGAACCTAAATATGTAGAAGACCCCAGGGAACTACTTCTCATCCAGCTGGCTTTGGAAGGAACTTACCAGATACTTCAAATAATAATCCTGAATCATATGACCTAAAACTGCCAACTGCTTATATTTTATATGTGTACACACAACATGTCCATGACTCTACTACCATTTAAAGCTGTATGATCTTGTTCAAGTTACACATGTTACAGCCTGAGAATTCTTCTGTGTAAAATGATGGTCTGACAGCTATGTCACTACCCTGTGGTACTGAGCATACAGAATTCAATGAGATAAGGCAAGAGAAATATTTGGTGCATTATAAGAGACTACTAAGTATTGTACACTATTACACTGTCTGGTACTTTTGTACTTGTTTGTTTTTTTAAAGAATAATCAAATGTATTTTGTGCATTCATAATTTTGTCTGGTTTCACTCAAGAGAAAGGGTTCAAGACATCTCAAGATACTTTGGTATATTTATCATTTTAATTTTATCTTTATGTTGTTTCTGAAACTTTTATTGTTAGATTAGTATCTTGAGTTGTGTGGTACTAGGTACCAACAGCCTGGGCAATGTCCACTTCCACATGCATGCTGATGTCACGAGGCTGGTCAAGGCCAGCAGCCACTTTTCAGGGTTACAACCTGATTAAACGTGGTGCGACCCCAGTCCAGTCATGTCCCCAGGAGTGCTGAATTGGGACAGAGAAGGAATCCGTTTTCAGGTAGCCTGTCCAGTAAAGCATGGGCCTTTAGGAGATAGAAGAAGTGCATTGACAGGCGTGTGGGAGGTGTGCAGAACGTGGGACTGTTCATACCTGCGTTGACTGAAGCAGCAGGAGAACCCTTTCTAAACAGACTGTACGAAAAGGAGCAGATGGCCGCCGCTACACTGAGGTCCCGTCCCTGTTGGACATGCTGCTTCCTCGGCCCACTGGGTGACTCAGAAGCCAATGTCACCCAGCCCTGCCCAGGCCTGAAACTCATGCCTCACAGTAGCGTCGTCAGTTTGGTCCTACCTGTTTTCAAACCACAGGGAATGCACAACAGAGAAGTCCTCCTGTTTCGATCTAGGAGTCGACAGAATTTTTTTTCTGTAAACGTCAAGTAGAAGACCATTCAGACTTTGCTAAATCCATGTATTCTCTAGCAGCAGACAATCACAGATGACCCTTAAAATAATGAGCACGGTTGTGTCCCAGTAAAATTTAATGAACAGAAATTGACTTGTAATAATAGAATTTTGACATGTCACAAAATTTTGACGTGTCTTTTGGCCTTATAATCATTAAAATCATAAACAAACCAACCAACAGACATTAGGCCAAGCTGTGGATCTGTTAAGTAGGGATTCAGCCTGAAATGTACACCAAATGAAGCTTAAAAGTGACCCTCTTCTGCAAAACTATCCCTTAATTTCTTTCTCCCTTCAGGTACCAGACTAGTAATAGTCACTACTCCTTTCTACTATTCGTAAATATTCCTGGTTATGGCAACATAATTTTTGTCCTTGATTGAAAACTCATCTTATGAACTGAATTTTAGCCTATAAATAAGATCATAAATTTTATTTCCCTCTAACATTTGGAAGTATATTGTTTGCATCGTAAGGAAGTTATTGGAAATAATAACCATAATAAAACATCAAATAATTAAAGATCCCATTATAATCCCATTAAAAGCATTTGAAAACAAAGGTAATTTCGAAAGCCAGCAAAGCTACTCATCCATAAAGAGCTATTAAATATACGAAGATAGAAAGATCCATTTAATATGGATATCTCCCATTATCAATCCAATCGAAAATCCCCATAGACTGAGAATGTAAATACTACTGGAGTACTAGCATGAGAAAGAAAAAATACTAGAACACGTAGGTATATCAATATATTATTAATTGTAATTGAAGGGTAATAAAAGTCCTTCCCAATGTAGGTCTATGTTGTCACAAAAATTAAACTGTCTAATATATTTGCTGACTTTGAGAGCTTATCAGAAATATGTCACCTACTAACAGTGTCAATTAAACCTGTTAGGAAGCACAGTGGCACTTTAAGTCAATGTATTTTATTTCATTTCTTTTTTATTGAATTTATGGGGGTGGCCATGCTAAGCGAAGTCAATATATTTTAAACCCAGTTGAGTTCAGCAGGACAGTTACAAGGTACAGACAGAGATTAGGGTAATTGTGTATGCCAAGTTCAAAAAATGTGTCAACAACAATTTAGAACCAGAGCGTGTGAGGCTCTTACCAGTTCAATATTTTACTCTTCGGGCAAATGATCGGTATGAGATTTTTGTAACAGGGAAAAACACAGAAAATACACATAGGAAAAGAACAAACAGGCACACTTAACAGAGAGGTTTTAGAATAATGGGATTCCTTTGGTTATTTGATTCACAGATAATTCCCACAGGGCCTTTTATCAATTTTATGCTTTCCTAGAAGGTCAAAGCTTGATGAGACACTTTTCTATGTCCTGAGTAACGATATTCAGTAACATAGATTCGTTTTAGGCATTGTTGGTTTTTATGTTAAAACAGGAGCTATTTTAATTTTTTCCTGGAAGAGTTATTATTTACTTCTTTTTTAAAGAGTATATTGCATTGATTACATTATTACAGTTTTCCCAATTTGTCCCTTCCCTCCAGGGATCTCCCTGCCCTTCCTTAGTTCATGTCCATGGGTCGTCCTTACAGAGGTCCTTTGGCTTCTTCATTTCCTTTGCTGTTCTTAATGTCTCCTATTTGTGTCCACCAATCATGCTTCTTCATCCCTGCACCTCTCCCCTACTCCCCCTGCCCCCATCCCACTATAACCCCCCACTCCC
>PVIW01007012.1:42860-78630 GCA_004026585.1 Noctilio leporinus | reverse complement strand
TCAGAAAACTACAGAACAATGAAGAAAGAAATCAAGGAAGATACAAATAAATGGAAGCATATACCATGTTCGTGGATGGGAAGAATTAACATCATTAAAATGTCCATACTACCCAAAGCAATCTACAGATTCAATGCAATCCCAATTAAAATACCAATGACAGACTTCACAGAAATAGAAAAAATACTTCAAAAATTTAGATGGAGCCAAAAACGCCCAGGAATAGCCACCACAATCTTGAGAAAGAAGAACAAAGTAGGAGGAATCACAATACTGGATTTCAAACAATACTACAAGGCTACTGTCATCCAAACAGCATGGTACTGGCATAAGAATAGACATATAGATCAATGGAACAGAATAGAGAGCCCAGCAATTAACCCAGGACTCTATGGTTAATTATTTGACAAAGGGGGAAGGAACATCCAGTGGAGTAAAAACAGTCTCTTCAACAAATGGTGTTGGGAGAACTGGACAGCAACATGCAAAAAGATAAAACTAGACCACCAACTTACACCATACACCGAAATAAACTCAAGATGGATAAATGATTTAAATATAAGCAGTGCCACCATAAAGGTCCTGGAGAAAAATATAGGCAGTAAACTTTTGGATATCCTAAGCAAAAATATATATACTAATACTTCACCAAGGGCAAAGGAAATCAAAGAAAGAATCAACAAATGGGACTATATCAAATTGAAAAGTTTCTGTTCCGCTCAAGAAAATATCAGCAAAATTCAAAGGGAACCAACTGTATGGGAAAACATAATTGGCAATGATACCTCAGACAAGGGTCTGATCTCCAAAATATATAAAGAACTAATGCGACTCAACACCAGGGAGACAGACAGCCCAATTAAAAAATGGGCAAAGGACCTGAGCAGACAACTCACTGAGGAAGATATACAAAGGGCCCAGATGCATATGAAAGAATGCTCAACATCGCTAGTCATCAGAGAGATGCAAATTAAAACTGCATTAAGATACCACCTCACACCTGTCAAAATGTCAATCATCAGCAAATCAACAAACAACAAATGTTGGCGAGGTTGCGGGGCATAGGGAACCCTCATACACTGTTGGTGGGAATGCAGGCTGGTGCAGCCACTGTGGAAAACAGTATGGGTTTTTCTTCAAAAAACTAAAAATGGAACTGCCTTTTGATCCAGCAATTCCACTACTTGGAATATACCCAAAGAATCCTAAAACACCAATTCATAAGAACCTATGCACACCTATGTTCATAGCGGCACTATTTACAATAGCCAAGTGCTGGAAACAGCCTAAGTGCCCATCAGTGGATGATTGGATCAAAACCTTTGGTACATTTACACAATGGAATTCTATATAGCAGAAAGAAAGAAGGAACTTGTACCCTTTACAACAACATGGATGGAACTGGAGAGTGTTATGCTTAGTGAAGTAAGCCAGTCAGTGAAGGACAAATATCATATGATCTCACCCATTACGGGACAATAATGAGCAAGACTAATAAGAAGCAAAATAGAACCAAGTATATGAATACAAGGAATAGGCCTTCAGTGGTCAGCGGGAACGGGGTTGGGGTTGGGGGGAGGGGGGAGACAGAGGCAAAGAAAGGGAACAACTTAGACAAGAACCTAGTATAAAGGAACCATGGACATGGACAACAGGTGGGATTGACTTTGGGGGGAATGGGTGGGTGGGGAGGGGGACAGAGGGGGGCAAAAAGGGGATGGATGTAATACAACAACAATATAAAAAAAAGGTAGTAGAACATGTTCTCTGTGAGGCTTTTTCTCTACCACACTTTAATTTGTTCAATGTCTTCTCAGGAAGCAATGTTATATTACCCATATCATATTAATTATTATCATCAGTAAAATACTTTATAATTATATATAAAATACTTACTTTTCATAAATCAAAATTCTATGAGTTTGGACAAATTAGAAATAAGGCATAAATTCAGTAATGTAAAATTGATTTTATTTACTTATGATTTTATAGGCCGAAAGTTGAGAAGGAGTTGGTTGGGTAGAGCTAAGGTCTCACCTGTGGATCGAGTCAGATGTTGTCTGGGGTTGCAAAAAGGTAAAGTCTCACTAGATTGGACATCCAAGATGACTTGTTTACATGGTTGGCAGTTAATTCTGGGTGTTGATAGGGAGCTCATCTAGGAATGTCTTTGTAGGATGGCAGTCTCAGGATAGTAGAACTTCTTATGGTAGTTGGCATACTATAGAAAGGACAATCCAAGATAATGCAAAGTGAAAGCTGCATGGCCTATTTTTAACCAGTTTTGGAAGTTATAAACAGTTCTCCTCTATCCTATTGTTATTGAGATAGTTACTAACTTTAGTTCAGTTTCAAGTGGGGAGGGATATAAACCACATTTATCCTTGGGAAGTAGATCAGAGAATTTGTGGACAGGTTTTAAAACTTTATAGAGTGTGAAAAGACTGAGAGTCTCTGTTTTTAAGAGTTAAAAGATTAACATTCCCATGAGATGTGGCTGGTATTGATGTATGATTTAGAGCAATGCAAGTGAAGTAAGAAATGCTGAGATGGCATTTAAAAAAATCCAGTGAGAACAACCTTTGATAATGAGCAGTGACTTGCAAGAGTCAATTATTCCCAGGTTTTTTCAATTCCAACTCTGCAATAAGTGATGTCACATTGAGAGTTAAAAATGGCCACAGTGGGAGCCCTGGCTGGTAGCACAGTGGATAAGGTGCTGGCCTGCAAACCCAAAGGTCGCTGGTTCGATTCCCCAGCCAGGGCACATAAGCAGGTTGCAAGCCAGGTCTCCAGCCAGGTCTGTGGCTGGAGGCAGGTGAGGGGCAACCATACATTGATGTTTCTTTCCCTTTCTGCCTCTTTCCCTTCCCCTCTCTCTGGAAATAATAAATAGAATCTTGAAAAAGAAAAAAAAAAAAAAAATGGCCACAGTGGGATATTTACACCATAGGAATTGTCAGACACAACCAGTAAGGCCACTTCCCTGACCAGACATCCAGTTGGTGGATGTACAGTACAAAATACTGTAGGCAACAGGCTAATCTAGAATCTAGTTTTGGGAGAACTGGATTTTCTTATAATGGATCTACTGTATATTGTGAGCCATGGAGTAGAAAACCCTCTGTGAAATCATTAATAAAATTTGCAATAGTTATTATTGCTTTTGGATGAATGGATTTTGTTGGATCAAAAATGATCCTGAACTTGAGTCAACACTGGCTATTGCAAGGTTAGCACAAATTGAAGCAGGAAACAGAAAATATCATTAGCAGAAATCACAGGGAGACTGGAGATAAAACTGAGAGTTTGATTAACTTTATTCAGGTCACCAGTAAAGGAGAGATGCTGACTTGATCCTTGGTTAACCAACTGGGTTTTAGTTGATTATTTACTATACAATTTTACATATATTATCATGTTAAATATTTTGCATTAAGTTGAAAAAGTCACCCAATTTCTCTCATCTTCATATTCATTTCTAGAAATTAGCTAAAAGTCTTTCCACAGTATTTTTTTAATGGCTTTAAAAAAGAAAACAAGAGATCAGTATTAGCTATGATCTTAGTGAATAGTGCCCAGTTGTGGGAGGTCACTTCCAGGTTTATAAAAAGCTGGTACTGATGGAAAATAAATAATGATTAGCCACTCACAAGTGGTACCAGGGATGGGGCAGAAGGTGGCTCACAAAGGTTGATGCTCAATACATAAGAATAAAAGGCAAAAAGCAAAGGCTTCAGGAGTTAGAAGGAGGTAGAACACGGACTTTCATTAATGTTCCACATTTGCTTTGTTCTGTTTGCTTTTTGCTTATAAGGTTTGCTCTCTCTGACTCAACACAAACCCTGAAATTAATCAAGGTGTCCTGTGAGATAGGCTAATAATTTATTTTTGCATGTTAACAGTAAACTTGAGGTTTTTACCTGAAGTTTAGGATCTGAGTAAAAAGAGAGAGATTTTGACAGTATGTCACAAATAGTCCATTTTGGAGCATTTTAGCATATTGAGGAAGTTCTTTGTAAACTAAATAGATTATATTTTATATTATGTGTAGGCAGAAATAAAAGTGTGAATGAGTTCAGGATTGACATTTTATATGAAAACTCATTAATCCCTTGTCTCTTTGGGTGTGGGCCTCTATTGGAATCATTTAAAGTCAGGTTTTGATGAAATTTGTGGATATATTTTGTTGGTATTTATTTTAAATAATATTTAAGTATTCAGAGGCTTGTGTTTTTTTATAATAACTATTTTTTTCTTTTTTCCCATATTCCTCTTATATTTGAGGTAAAGAAGTTTCATGATTATTTTCATAGGGAAAACCAGAGCTTGTTTGTTGTTGGCAAAAGTGTGTCAATTGTTGTTACTACCATAAAATAATCAGCCCTGGCTGGTAGCACAGTGGATAAGGTGCTGGTCTGCGAACCCAAAGGTCGTAGGTTCGATTCCCCAGCCAGGGCACATAATCAGGTTGCAAGCCAGGTCTCCAGTCAGGTCTGTAGCTGGAGGCAGGTGAAACGCAACCATGCATTGATGTCTCTCTCCTCTCTGCCTCTCTCCCTTCCCCCCTTTCTGAAAATAATGAAATAAAATCTTAAAAAAAAATCAATAGCAGTTTTAAAAAATAAAGACATCTATGAAAAAAGTAAAAAGTCACACATCTCTCACCATTGAACAATGGCAGCTAATACTTTAGCATGTTGCTTATACATTCTATGTACTCTAGTTGTGGTTAGATGAATAAATGAATTGGTAGAAAAATTGATAAATCAATAGATAGGATATAAACAAATAGGATCATATAATAAAATTATGATGATAATTCTGTATATATTATTTTTCACCCTTTTCAATACAAAATGAGAAAGATATATTTTCATGCTTTCAAATTTTAAATTATGATTTTGATGATATATACTCCAATTGACATTTTACAATAATTGACTTGATCATTTGTTCCTCTATTATTGCACATTTAGCTTTCATTAAAAAAATTTACCTGACATAATTATGTTGTAATATGAAGAATAATAGTGTCTACCTCAAATGTTCATTGCAATTATAATCAATTAATATGTCAGTATATCAATAGTATCAAAATAATTTATAGATCTTGAAGCACATCGTTAAAGTGTTTTAAAATGTTTGTATAGATTTAAGTTCATGGCAGTAACATATAAAAGTGTCCCTCCAAGCACTGTTGACAGACTGCCTTTTAACTAACAACTAGAAAGCACCAGAAATATCTCCTTTTCAAAATTATTGTAATTAGGGCTATTTTGTAGTGAAGATCTAGATGAAATTATAATTTGTATTGTAGTCTTGGCGACCATAACTATCAAAATTTAGTTTTTTTAAAAAAAGAGCATCCTTCCTATTTAGGACATTTAACATGTGTTTAGCTCAAAGCAAAAATCTAGAATAAAAAAATTATCAAATTAAAAAATTATATTTTCACATACTTGGTAGTTGTAGGTAAGGTTAACGTCAAAGCTCGTACATGCACCAGTTCAGTAATACCTGCAAACGCCGACATTTTCTTTTTAATTTTTACTGTTGACTGCCTCCTCAGGCTGGCCAAAACATGACAATTAAAGGTTGCACATAGAGCAACAATAATCGAAGGAAGGAGCATGGTTGTAAGAAGTGAAAGATTGCTGCAAATTCCCATCTCCTCTGAAGGCTGTCTTGATCAAGGTCAAACTTATCTTCTTTATATTCAGCTTCTCTCAAACAACATGTTTCTTTCCTTCAGATGTGTTTTCTACAGCAGAACCGTGTTACAAATAAATTTCCACAGTACTTCCTGCCTGGAAGCATCATCTTCCTTCACATGCTACCCCATAATTCCCGTCTTCTTTTTTATACCAATTAACAAAGGAATTCTCTAAACTTGCTTTATTTCATTTCTCTACCATTTATCCCATTCTAATCCCCAAAATAAACCACTTGTATTCCTATCATTTCATTGAAAATGTAAAGAATATGGTATTAGTGTATTTTCTCATAATTATATCTATAAGAAATATATTTTTGCTTATTTTACTGGCTCACCCTTCTTTTTAAAAAGATTTTATTTATTATTTTTAGAGAGAGGGGAAGGGAGAGAGAAGCATAGAGGGAGAGACATCAATGCATGGTTGCCCTTCACCTGCCTCCAGCTAGGTACCTGGCTACAGAACTGGCTTGCAACCTGGTTATATCCCCTGGCTGGGAAATTGAACCAGCAATCTTATCCCATTGTGCTACCAGCCAGGGCTGGCTCACCCTTCTTGAACTGTTTATTTCTTTGTGCCTTCTTCAACTCCCTGTTCTTCTTGGGATTCTATTTCCTCCAACTTTTAAAACAAGTTTTTGGTTACTCATATTTTAAACATTTTGCAAATGTTAGATCTTTCTGAAATTTAATTACAACCCTCCAATTTTTTCTGTCCTTCAGAGATCTTATTTGCTCCAATGTTTTAAACTATAGTTGCATAAGGAAAACTGTCATATGGCTATGTCCAGTGAGATCTTCTTTTTTCTTCCAGACAGAATCTTATGTGAAACTGCTTGTTATGATATCTATGCTTACATGTCATCCCACTGGTATTTCAAATTTAGCAGCCCAATATTAAACTAATACTTAAAAATAGATTTTATGTATTTATTTTTAGAGAGAGAGTGAGAGAAGTAGAAAGGGAAGGAGAAAAACATTGATGGGTGAGAGAAACATTGATTGGTTGCCTCTCAGATGTGCCTGACCAGGACCCAACCTGTGACCCAGGCATGTATCTTCACTGGGAATCAAACAGGCAACCTTTTTTGCTTTTTTGGACAGCACTCAATCAACTGAGTCACATCAGTCAGGGCTGAACTAATACTTTTCTCCTTAATCTTATTTAACATTTTCTTGCACTCTTTGTCTCAGGATACTGACATTGCCTTTAACTGATGCTCTTTTTTTTGGCTTGGAATGACCTTTGCCCTCTTAGACATGCAAAGATCTACCTGCTTGTAGCATGCCCATTACTTAAAATGTAAATCAGAAGTCACCTCCTCTGCATTCTCATGTACCTGGATGGAGTGTGGTTGGTTGACATAAATGTTTTCAAATGACTTTCCGGGACTAGTCATAACCCATCCTCTTATCCCACCAACACATATGTTGCAATAGGCACATTTACTATTGAGAATCATTGATTTGGGCATTTTTCTTACCTTATAAGTTACATTTTATGAATACATGAATAATATGCAAATGAGCCAGTAAAGTTTATGTCTTTTTAAAATATTGTCTATGACCCATGATTTATTATTGAAAGTGATCTTACAATGCAGTTAGAGAATTTTTTTAAGTCTGCTCATTATTACAAAGGGCAAGCGCAAGTCATTATATTTACAAATTCAATAAATGTGTAGGAATTAGTTTTAAAAAAGAATTTCATATGAAATTATCAAACTCCAGTTTGTTTTCAAAGGTAATAAGAAGCGAAGAGTAATAAATCTTTGTTCTACTCTTGACAGTGGTGGAAAATAAGTTTAAAGGTAGTGAGTTGGTTTCAGGTTAAAAATAGAGAAATACCTGCTAGAAAAATATCTTTCAGGTATCCTACAAAAACCATCTACTGTGAGATAAACAAAGTCTAGGGATCAATGACTCCATTTTCCCACACAAAGAAAGGAAACCTAAGATAGATTAAGTTTTGATTCAGAAACTACCATTGTGTAAAATGTGTGAAAGCAGAATTCTTTCTCACAAGTAAAATATTTGAGTGACTATCCTAAAGGGGAATAATTGCTTATAGTAACTAATTAAAATAAGTTACTTTCCTTCCATAAAGTGTCTTCACATCTCTAACATTTCCCCAGGATCAGATGAAAGTTACGCTAAATAAGCAATGCAGTGTTCTTAAATCATAAAAATCTATGACTTTCAAAATAATTCTCAAGTACTTATACTCAGTGGTCAAATCACCTCTATCAGTTAGTATAAAATGCTGTTTATGACTTTAAGCACTCTGAGCAAATATATGAAGTTCTTAAGACATTTGCAGTAATGTTAACAAATTTTGTTATTCTTTCATATTAGCTCAAATTATGCAGTCTTTATGAGACTGCTATACACACACACACACACACACATATATATAATATATATAAATTTATATATATTATATATATATTTAAGATTCTTTGATAACAAAGATATGCAAAAGTTTTATCCACTATGATTAACATATAAAGGTGCTCAGTAAAAGTCAGTAGCAGATGAATAATGACACAGATAAAATATATATCTTTTTCTTTTCATTCCCTACCTACCTAACCAAGCTAACTGCTCAGTAAATTTGAAGATACTTACTTTTGAGTATCAACTTTCGTTCTTCTTTATGCTGAGCTTACTTAATTGAGCTATATAAATTTTGGATATATTATTATTATATTTATGTATAAATTTTGTATAAGGTAATAGCAAATTTTATTGAGAAAGTTATTCAGGTGAAAAACAGCATCAATTTAAACTGTAAAAATTCAATTTTTATCACTATTTTGTTACTGAAAGACAAGAATAACTTAAATATATTTCTCTGATCATAAAGAAAAAATTGCTTCTCACAATCACAGAAAATGATAATATAGACAGCAAGGATTGCTAGCCCAAGCTGTTTCAGGTATCAGTAAAATAGTGAACATATATGTGGAGACTGAGGTCTGGCAAAATGATAAATTTATATCTATACTTTAGCCATTTCTTCTTCTTGATTTATGTTTTCTTGGTTGTTTGATGAATAGCCCATAGGTAATGTGAAAGGGATAGCACATGTGGTTCTGTCTGATTTTATTCAATCAGAGTGATTATGTGGAAATAAATCAGTTTTCTTCTTTGAATATGCTGTTCTGACATAATAGATGACATT
The DNA here is from genome assembly GCA_004026585.1 of Noctilio leporinus. NCBI lineage: Eukaryota > Metazoa > Chordata > Mammalia > Chiroptera > Noctilionidae > Noctilio > Noctilio leporinus. The sequence goes on along the minus strand of PVIW01007012.1, from coordinate 69,730 downwards.
TGAGCTAATTTTTGTTCATTGCCTTTTCCTTTCACAATGATCTTTATTTCCCTCAGCATTATTCTGTTTGTTGTTTCCCTGTACATCCTGAAAAAGGACAAGCATTGTTTCATATATTTTATTTATTTTATTTATTTTTTATTTTTTTAAAGATTTTATTTTATTATTTTTAGAAAGAGGGGAAGAGAGAGAAGCAGAGAGGGAGAGAGGCATCAATGTATGGTTGCTTTTCACCTGCCTCCAGCCACAGACCTCACTGGGGACCTCGTTTGCAACCTACTTATATTGCCCTGGCTGGGAATCGAACCTGTGACCTTTGGGTTCACAGGCCGGCGCCTTATCCACTGTGCTACCAGCCAGGGTATATTCTTAAGATTATTTACTAATGTATTCAGAAACAATTCAACTTTATATATTATGTTTACAAAAATAATAAATATTAAAAATCATTTTTTACTTTGGTTACTTGGGTAGTACCGAAGTCTCTTAGGAGTCTAATTGGTAAATATGGTAAAGTAAGAGAATTAATGTCAAAATTCACATAAAAAAGAAACTGTTAGTCATTTATAGTTACCCTAATTTACTTTGCGGTCTGGATGACATTTAATATTCAATTTCAAATGTTTTTACCTGTAGCATAAAGAATTTTAAGATGACAATGAAGACCTATTAAACATGGGGGACATATATTTTCTTCTAGCAAACTGAAAATGGTAAAAGCAATGGAATATGTCAATTTACATATAAAAGCAAGTAAATTTTGCAGAAATAATTGAACATCCTAATTAGTAGACTTCATATTGAATAAAGGAGAGCTTATCCTGGGTGGGTCTAACCTAATCAGGGGAGCCTTTTATGAAGGTCCATAATCATTAAAGTGTGAAAGAAAGAAAGCAGCAAAGGATCTTTCTTCTCCTGGCCCTAAATAATGAGGCCTCTTAAAGAATGAACTGTGCCATGGACCAGGTGGAACAACCATCACCACAGCCCTGGTCACAATCTTGATTTTGGCTCCTGAGATGAGATAAGAACTGAGGATCCAGTCAATGTATACCTAAATTTGTGATTCATGGAAACTTTAATAATGAATGTGCATTGATTAAAGTTGCTACAATTATGACAAGTTGCTAAGTAATGGAAAATTAATGCATTACTTTTTAAAATGTGTTATTTCTAGAAGTGAATAACTTTATTAATCTATTTATTCACAAATTCACACACCAAAGTAACTTATCAACTATGTATTAGATAAATGAAACAAAGTTCTTCCTCAAGGAGCTCAATGTGTGCACACATAAAGGAGGTAAAAAGAGAAAGAGAAATAGAGAGATTGAATGGAGAGAAAGAGAGAGAAAGGAAATTAGAGTATAAAGAAATAGCCATTGGTTCAAATTTTAAATGAATGAGTACAGATGATTGTTTTGGTGCTGTATACTTCTTTATTAAAAAAGGATTCGTATTTCAAGTTTTATTTAGTAATTCCAATATATGCAAGGTATCTTTCTGGGAAGGAAGACATGGGAGTAGTTGGGAAGGTTGAAAATGCATAAAGGAGAAATCAGGGTTATGATAATTTACTTCTTTCTTTTTTTTTAAATATAAAATCATTGCCATAATGTCTTTTGTACCACATGCCTTTTAAAAAGTAGAGCCAGGTAAGTGGTATCATCTAGCTGTTATCATCTTCAACATGGGCAAATTGGCAAACAGAGTTGATACTGAGTTTAGCCATGAAAAGTAATACAGCTTCTATATCAGTCAGTAGAATACTTGCTCTCGAGGCCTTCACCCACCATATAAGCACTGTGACTACCTTGAATCTACGATGTTGTCAGGAAGCCCAAACTAAAACTACTAAAAGATACAGTGATGCTCTCCCCAGCCCTCACCTTCTCCAGTATAACTCCCATCCTTATCCCCTTGTTCCAGCTACCATTGAAATGTCATGGAAAAGTCTGAGCTGGAGCCACCAAGTCAAGGTCTGTCCTACCACTGGACCCACAAAAACCTTGAGATATAATAAAATTACTATTATTGTTTTAAAATTAAGTTTAGAAAGTAATTAGCTATGTAGCCACAAATAACTGGACACAGGCTATTTCTACTCACACTGAGAACTATATAGAGCAGTTAATAATACACACATGTACCTTGCTCTGTCTACAGTAGGGCCTGTGTCAGTTGCAGTGATTAGTTAAAAGAGTGATTGCTGTCTGCAATCCATTGCTTCTGTAATACCTAACTGAACTAATATGTATTAGTTTTGCTACAATGCTAGGCACATGGAAGACAGCTAACATATATTAGTACCTTTTTATCCTTAGCTTGACTTAAAGCACCAACTATTTAATTTTCTACTTGATTAATTTTATACATAAACAAAGAAAAAAACAAAATATATGAAGTTGTAGAAAGCCTTAGATGCAAAGGTCAAGTAGCTAACTATAGGATACTGTAATTTCCTCTACATGACACTATGTTTTATATCTCAAAAGCTTAAGCTTTTAACAAATAAGAACTTTCTTACTGAAGTACTTCAATTTCTAAAGAGAAACAAATGATCAGTTGCTGTTTCAGAAGGCTATAATCACTTTAGATATTATTTTATATTGATTGATTCATAATAAATAAGACAGTCATATAGTTCATATAATTTTCATTTCTATAATCAAAGATACTTGGTATATTACAAAATGTCAATATATCATAGAATTTTATATTTGGAGGGAATTTAAAGTTCAGACACTTGTACTTCACTGCCTTATATGTCAATGAGGAAACTGAAGTTCAAGATAATGACTGAACCAAAGAATTACAGCTACTCTGTGATAGAATTCTAAACTCCCATGCCACATTTCTCTTTCCACATTATTTTGGCTTTCTGTTTAGATATCTAGACACCACCTCTGACTCATTTTGCTAATATATTTTGTACTCTTTCTACTAACCTACTCTTAATTTCTCTGCTGCAAAATCAATTTGTGAACTAAATGTGTGAGTTCTAAGGTCATGAGCTGCTTGACCAAGAAACTAATTTGATTAATCTGAGTATACTTTTTAAAAGCCAGACTATAATAGTGTATTTTTCCTGTAGATTTTCAGAGGTAAGAATTAGAGGTTAAGAAAAAGGAGGGGCCAATCTTGAACCAATTAGAGTTTAATTGGACATGGAAAACCTTTGTAATAACAACCCCCCCCACCACCGCAACTCTCCCCCACCCCACAGCTAATGAACAAGTAAGTTTAGGCAGTTACACTTGTCACAAAAAGCATAAAGGAAAAATAACAAAGAGGAAGCATAAGCATCTAACATATTAAAGATTTAAAGGCATAGCAATTACAGAGTTAAAAAGAGTTATGTGATTCTAATAAATGTTACAAAATTAATTGCTTTGTCAATATTCAAATAGACCTAATGATATTATATGAGAGATGACCCGCCTCAAACAACAGGAGTTACATTCTGGAGGGTGGGCCCTTTGTAGTATAGGCTTCCTGCACTAGGTGAGTGTTCTTAGAATCCACCTGTGTCAGTGAACTAGCTGGCATTGTTGTGAGAGGCTGTGATTGGCTTCAGTGAAATTTTTTGAAGACCCTTTCAACATGTTTGCCCACACTGTACTGAATGTTTAGCAGTTTTTGACCAAAAACAGCATGACTCCCAAGCCCTACCGTCCGTTACCTGATCTCATCCCAAGTGATTTATTTTTTTGTTTTCCCAGATGAAAAAAATCCTTAGAGGGAAGCATTTTGTCCGTGTGGAAGAGGTGAAACAAACAAATAAACAAAAAATGGCAGAAACACTAAAAAGCACCAAAATCAATGAGTTCAAAAACAGAGCAGTGCAAAAAAGTTTCAAAAGGTGCATTGTATCAAATGGAGACTACTTTGAAGATGACTGAAGTTTAAACATGTAAGAATAAATACACACTTTTATGGATAAATTACATTTGGGGTTCTCCCTTATTTTTAAATTTAACAAGTTGCTGATTTTTTGCCAAGCATTCCGTGTGTGCTATATCAAGCACTGTGATAAATAGTGGAGACAGAGTCACAAGAAACATAGAACTGTTACCCTGTAAGAGGAATTCTCAATTTAGCTGCACAGGTGTAGAAGGATCTCCTCAGATTGCCTTCTTCTCAAGCATTCATTTTCCTCTTTCCCATTAATATCCACTGCCACCTTTGCCCTAGCATCAGTGTACTATCTGTGACTCTTTCTTTACATATTTAGTATCATTTTAGGTAGTAAACTCTGTCTAAAATTTAATCTAAGATACTTAGTATCTCCATCTTTTTCTATTTTGTATCACATTTGGCTGTTCATTGAACTTTAATACACTGAGTACTATAAAGATTACAAGACACTATTTGTAAAAATTGTTTTATAAACTTAAGTGCTAACTAGATATTTGTGATTTGTGTGCATCTGTTTCTTCCTTGGAACCTCTGAATTTATAGTTGACCCTTGAATTACACAGAATTGAAATGTTCAGTTCCACTTATATGTGGATATTTTTCAATAAGCATAGTAAAACATTTTTGGAGGTTTGCAACAAGTTGGAAAAACAGACCAACCACATAGCATAGAAATGTTAAAAAAAAAAAAAAAAAAAGAAAGAAAATTTAGGTTTGTATGAATGCATAAAGTATATGTATACTCTAGTCTATTTTATTATTTATGATCCTAAATATATGCAAATCTATTATAAAAAGTGAAAGTTTATCAAAATGTATGCAGATAATACTTACAAAATGTATATGGCACCATTTGCAATTAAAAAAATTTTAGTCAAAGAAAAAGTTGCAATATTAAATCATACTAACATTAAATGAAATATAGTATATGCTGTACTAGTATAATAATTTGCAACCTCCCCCTGTTGCTATTGAGGTAAGCTCAAGCATTAATAGTTTGCTTGTAAAAGGTCAAGGCCGTGTGACACATGAGCTGTATTTCTCCATTAATTGGGAATCACAATAAAATATGATCTCTAAAATATATATATATATATATATATATATATATATATATATATATATATAATCTCTTAATTATCACTTATTTTTCATTGTGTATAGTGCAATACTGTCAACCTTTAATAACAGCATGAAAGTGCCACTAGGGACATTGGAAGTGTTTCTAAGAAGCAGGGAAAAGTCATGACATTATAAGAAAAAGTTAAATTGCTTGATATGTGTCATAGATTGAGGTCTACAGCTACAGTTGCCCACCTTAGCAAAGTAAATGAATCAGCATGAGAACCATTGTAAAGAAAGAAAAGAAAATTTGTGAAGCTGTTGTTGCAGCTACTTCAACAAGGTGAGCACTTTTTGTGAAATATAATTTTATCTCATATAAAAAATGTGGCTCTTGCTGCGGGTGCAGTATTATTCTAAGAAAAGCATACTTATAGACTCTAATAGTACTTAAAAAAGAAAACAAGTCATTATATGGCAACTTAAAGCCACAGGAAGGTGAAGGACCTAAAGCTGGAGAATTTAATAGCATCAAAGGATGGTTTAATAATTTTAGAAAGAGGTTTGGCCTAAAAAAGTCAAGATACCAGGTGAAGAAACTTTGCCAACTAAGAGTCAACTGACGAGTTCCCAGAAGCCGTTAAGAAAATTACTGAAGAGAAAGGATATCTGCCTGCACAAGTTTTCATGCAGACTAAGTGCTATATTCTAGGAGGTGGGGTGTAAATGCCACAAATGATATTTATTGGGAAAAAAAAAGCCAGGACTGGAATTAAAGACAAAATGGGATAGGCTAAGTTTGCCGTTTTGTGCAAATGCAGTTGAATTTCTGATCATGACTGTCCTTATCTATAAAGATGCTGACTCTCGAGCTGCGAAAGGAAAGGATAAACATCAGCAGCCAGTCTTTTGGTACAACAAGAAAATTTGGACAATCAGGATCATTTTTCTGTGTTGGTTACACTGATGCATTCTTCCCGAAACTAGGAAGTACCTTGCCAGTAATTAACTGCCTTTTCCTATGAGACATCAAAGTGGTTCACTTGCCCCCAAACACAAAGTCTCTAGCCCATCCTCTAGGTCAAGGGGTTCTAAGGGCCTTTAAGGCTCCTTGCACACTCTATAGAAAGGGTTGGCAAAGCTACGACCTCTTTCATAGACAGAACCTTAATAGAGAGATCAACATGAAAGTCTGGAAAGACTGCGCTATTGAAAATATTGCTATTATAGAAGAAGTTAGGGGCCATCAAGCCTGAAACAAAAAATTCCTGCTGAAGAAAAGCATCCATATGTTGCAAATGACTTCATAGGACTTTACAACAGAAATAATCAAGCAAGTCATGAAAGAGATTGTGGATATGGCGAAACAGTGGATGATGAAGGAAATCAAGATATGAATCTTGGATACATTCAAGAACTAATAGACACCACACTAGAGGAAGATAAATTAATGGAAGGCAAATCGATGAATACAAGCATTCCCAAACCAGAGCCTGGCTATTAGGAAGAAGGCAAAGAAGAAGCAGCACTAGAAGACAAACGTAAGAGATAACCTGACAGAGGATTTTCATTATTCATGACTGATTTTGAAAAAAAAAAACAAAAAACAAAAAGAGCCAAACAAAAACAAAAACAAAACAAAACAAATGACTGCTTTTGACTGGTTTTATGAGGCAGACCCTTCTCTGATATGAACACTGAAACTAAAAGTGGAAAAATAAATGGTGCCATTTAGAAACATTTTTTAGAAAACTGAAAATGCAAAAATGTCTCACAGAAATTATGACGTATTTTTATAAAGTTTCACCAAGTGTATCTGTTTCTCCTGACTTCTTCCACTTCTGCCATCACTTAGATAGCAATATCACCCTTCTCTTCCTCCTCTTCATTAGGCTACCCAACATGAAAACCATGAGGAAGATAAAAACCTTGATAATGATTCACTTTCACTTAATTAATAGTAAATAATCATCATACCATATAGCTAACTAACATATTTGTTTGTGGGTGTGTTTATGTTAAAATCTAATAACTGTAAGGCAAGAGCTGTGTGAAACATTTTTGCCTCATCACCATCATCATCATAATCATTTAATTATTTATTGTGTAGAACATCATATGACACATGGGTATTGAACTGGATAGCCTATCCTTACATAGTCATAAAGTGAGTGATATTTAATACAAAATTTAAAATGTATTAGTTTTCTTACTGTTTTAAACCTTTGCTTTCAAAGAGTTAGATTACTGTAGAGAATGCCTCTCTCTTATGATTGGAGAAGCTGCATATAATATCATTACAGGTGTTTCTTTCTATAAAATGTAACAATGTTTCCAAATCTATACTATAAATATGATTGTAATACTGCATGTCATAAATATGTTTATGACAATTTATTCATTAATATATAGGTTTGACTACTGTGAAGCAATCATATTAGTAACTCTAGCCTACCATAGGCAGTCATATTGTTCTTTCTTCATTATCAATGCATAAATATTTATACCTCTAAATACTATTCAAATTTTCACATTATCTTTTAATTTTTTATGTACAGTGTTAGTAATATGTATAACATTGTTGTGTCAGAGTGTCAGGATGACCATAGCCAGGATCCCCACCTACATGCACATTTATTTTTATTTTCCTAGGTCACCCTTATCCAAGATAATCCCTTAGTACACAAGTGTCATACAGTTCTGATTGGCTGCATGTCACCTTTGTTAACTGCATATATATGCATATATTGTTCAGGTGGCACATGAATGCTTTCTCTCTTGTCCTTGCCTACCACCCCAAGACTGAAGGAAAATTCTCTTATGCCTGTCCTCTCCAGCTGCCACGAGACTGAAGGTGGATGATCCTTTGTTCCTGTCTCTGTCCCCTGCCATGAGACTGGACTGAAAGACAGAGTCGATTGCTTCTTTTCCACTGCCAGGAGAAGAAACTTGGTATGAATTTCCTCTCCAATGCTCCACTGTCATTTTTCCATCTTGCTGAATCTAAAGTAAACCTGCCTGGAGCTGAGCTCCTGCACTACAAACACCTACAGACTTTTGAATCATACAAGGCAATATTAATACAGCTATTGACAGAAGACTCATCTTGTAAACAGGCTATATTGATTTACAGCACTGATACAGTATAGTACTATAAATGTATTTCCTCTTCCTTATGATTTTCTTAACATAGTTTCTCTAGTTATTTTACTGTAGGATTACAGCTTTTGATACATATATCATGAAAAATATACATTAATTAATTGACTGTTTATGTTATCAGTAAGACTTCTGGTCAACAGTAGGATATTAACAGTATAGGTTTTTGGGAGACAAAAATTATACCTGAATTTTTTACCATAGAAGAGTTAGATGCCCCTAATTTCCCCATTATTTAAAGGACAACTGTACTTTGAATGTTACAAATAGAATTTTAAGCTACTTTTTATTCAATTAATATAACATGAAGATTTTTGACTAAAAAAAAACTAAGTGATTTAGTTTTTCTATCTTTAAAAAAATGTGATATACAGGGTAAAGTAGGTTTACGGTTGTTATGTTCATTCTTGTATTAGTGCTTATTAATTATTTTCTGTGTGAACAACTACAAACCTATTTTTGCCCCACCCTATACATTGAATAATATTTATGTAAAGATTTTGAGGTATTAATCTTGTCACAACTTTAATCAGACATTTAGTTAAAATTTTTGCTGCACACTTATATAGAGAGGAAAAGTAAAATTCTTTAAATAGAAATGAATAGTGAGGTGTTTTTTATCAACCATTACAGAAAATACACACTGTTTCAGAATCACAGTGGTAAAATGATAGTTGGGTAGAGGTTTGGGTAAATAAAAGTAATATTTATCAAAAATTAATGTAAATTTGTGTAATATTGTTTCTCTAAAAAGACTTTCTTACACTTTCTGTGGAAAATAAAACTTTCTCTATTTTTCTTAATAATTTTTGCAACCCAAGTCATGCTAAATTTTAAAACATTTCACAACCCATTTGTGCATCCCTAAATTTACTACTGTGGGTTTCTCCTTTACTATGAGTGGGTCCTTTGGCCTTGTTACTTTCCATGTCTATCCAACAAAGGTTAGCCAAAGTTCACTTGCTTTGTCAATTAAGTTTCTAAACCAGATGAATTACATTTTCTGTAATTGAGCTAACCACAGTTAATTGCCAATATACTATGCCTACACTAACTGAAAAAAAAAAAAAAAAAAAAAAAGAGAGAATTAATTGCTTGGAAAAGAATGCATTATATATTTCAATCACATCTACACAGTCATGCTAGAACAAAGTGACAAATAAAGTCATTTCAATGGTGACCAGAGTCAATGGCCACAGCAGAGACAATGCTTCAATTAGGTACATGCTAAAACCTTTCACCTTTTTGTGGGTGCTTTCTGGGGATGGATGTAAGAAAAATTGGTTATAAATTGAACTGGCTGAAGCTAAATAAATGATATGTTATTATTATTTTTATTCCTCAAAGGAATAATCTAAGGTGAAATTTGGTGAAGGATTAGGTACAATTTACAGAAATATAATTTGGAAATAAAATCTGGATTTTTTAATTGCAAGGTTTACTATTAATAATTTAGTCCTGCATTAAAAAATGTATATTCTAGGATAAAGCAATAACTCCAGGTCTAGTAATTTTTGAAATTTTCTCTGGATACCTAAGATGCACATAAAACAATTTGGCACTTACTACAGTCATTTTTATTAGACTTTTTCTTCTGTACATGAAGAGGTGCCAATACCTTATTTTACTAAACCATAATAATAATGCTAGTGATTCCCAGATTTCATTACTTATATTTATAAGTGGGGTATTAAAGGAAAAGACCGAAACCTTTAAATATATTCTCTTTTCCTGCTACACTTGAACAAATTTGCTGTAATAAATGAAAAGTTAAAAATGAATAAGAGCTTTAGGTAATTATTTAAATATAATTGATAATCAAGTCAATCTCTGAAAATCTTGAGTTGCCTTTATTCTAAAATGAATATAAGCTTTCTAATGCCCAGAAGCCTTTTCAGCCATTATATTGTTTAATCAAACAGTTTTTAAAATTCTACAATCTTAAATGAAGACTTCAAAACCCAATGCTTTAGAAAAGACTGAAGAAACTCAATATTTGCTATACTAAAGTTTCATTTTCATGAATAGAATTATATTCTTAATTCTAATGTAAAAGAATACACCCATAAGATAGGATAATACTACAAAAATATGTAAAGAAATAAACTTTAATTGCAACCTCTAAGGTCTCTCCTTTTTCCCAATTTTTCCATCTCTAGAACCTCCTCTTTCTATTTCCCCATTAACCCTAGATCAATTAAAATTGATGGCAGGTATTTAAATATTTCTTGAGTATATTAAAATTTTAACAAGAACAAAATAATGTTACTGATTTAAAAAGCAAATTGAGCCTTAGATTTATCAACAGATTATAATTACTCCAAATTTCCAGTGACCAAAACCTAATAGCTTAACTAATAGCCAACCATGGAGTACCATCCAGAGAGAAATTTCCAGCATGAAACTATAAACCACTTTTGACATGTTTGATCAGTCACAACACCTTATCCACACACTGCACAATTACTTTTGTGTTTCAGTTGCAGTTTTACCTTTCTTGAAATCACAAAATATAATATGCCAAAATGTGGTTTATTTTCTTCAATCTTCAATATTAAAATGGCTACACAAAAAATCTCCAGTTTTTATTTGTTTTTAATGCACACTGATATGATAGTTGTCACAGTACAATCTATAACAAAATTGTTTTGAATGAAGTTTAAGACAACTAAGAACTATTAGAGCCATCCTGCAGAAAACAAACAAACAAACTTTTGGCCAATCCAATATTTTTAGTGCAATTACAGGCTCACATGTCTGTGTCCTGCTTTAGGCTGTGATGAGTCTGAAGGCAAGGAGCATGCTCTATTTTCTTTGTATAGATGAAATTATGACATAATAGCAGCCCATAAAGTTTATTTTATTTTTTACCCTCACCTGAGGACATGCTTATTATTTTTAGAGAGAGAGGAAGGAGGGAGAGAGGGAGATCAACATTGATGTGAGAAACATCAATCCATTGGTTGCCTCTTACAGGTGCTCAGACTAGGTATGGAAGCTACAACCTAGGAACAAGCCCTGTCTGAGATCAAACTTGTGGCCTTTATTTTATAGAAAGATGTTCCAATCAACTGAGCCACATAAGCCAGAGTGACATCCCATAAAATTTAAAGAATGCTTGGTATTAATAAATCAAAATGGTCAAAACTGATAAAGCTCTTTTGAAGTGTTAGAATTAAGGCATCAGCCAACTAAAAGTAAATTTTCTAGAAACTGAGCACTTTTTGTTTTTTTAAGATTTTATTTGTTGTTTTTAGAGAGAAGGGCAGGGAGGAAGGTAGAAAAGGAGGGAAACATCAATGTATGATGGCCTTTCACCTGCCTCTAACAATGGATCTGGCTGGAGACCTAGCTTGCAACCTGCTTATGTGCCCTGAGTGGGGAATCCAACCAGAGATCTTTGGATTCTCAGGCCAGCCTATCCACTGTGCCACCAGCCAGTGCTTGAGCCCTTTTTGTGGTTGAAATCACATTAACAAAAGCCATCTTTTTTCTTCTTGTTTGCTAAGATAAAAATTGGGAAAATTTCCCAGATGAAAGAGGATAACCAATGTTCTGGGGAAGGGGAAAATGTTTTAGTAGAACAAGTAGAAGTTGCGTTTAGGGACAAGAAATGTGATATGTGACAACGTGGATATAAGAGCTTGTGAAGTACATGAGAGAATGAGGTAGGCTCTAAGAGAGTAGAAGTTCCAAGAAGCAGGGGGAGGATAGTTGTTAAAGTATTTAAAATTCACAGTCAGAGCTCTCCCAGTTTGATGCAATGTTAGTGATTACTAAATTAAGGCTACATTTGCTTAAGGTGATTGTATGTATAATTACATTAAACTCAAAATTCCTGATTCTGTTTAGTTATCATACCTAGCTGACAATAGGGAAAGTTATAGGAGATGGATATACTGCAGAACATTTTGTATACTATGGGTAAAGTAAGTGCAGTTTTCACTTGATTTGGGCTTTAAGTTCACGTAATATTCAAAATACTCTCTATTTCTAGAAAACAATTCATTAAGATATATAAATATATATTATGTATGTATATATACATACATATACATATTATATATACAGTAAATATTTAAAATATATTTTTCCTTCTGTAAGAAATAGTTTTTCCATACTCCAGATAATTTGTCAATGGAAAGGCATTCACCTCTGCTTCATCTATTACATACTTGTCAGCTTAATATAAATCTAGTGCAAAAAAAAGAGAACAGGTTTTAAACTGATTAATGTAAAACTACTCTTTGATGAGCAATATAATTGCAAGGTAACTCTGAATTTTCAAATTCAATATGTTGGCTCTTCAAACTATCATGTGATTCACATTTGCTGAAATACTTTTTTCTAAGTTTCTACCTTGGAACATAACAGCTCAAAAGGAAAATATGTGTTTATGTGGATAAACTGCTCTAATCCCAAGTGAATGTTTGTACAAATCTGCTCTCAGCATTGATAATAATTTATTAGACAATTAGAATATGGCAAATGAAATGAAGGTTGTAACTTGTCTTACATATTTTTTTATTTCCACTCATATCTCTTTTTTCCATATACAAACTTGATAATCTATAAGGATATCTTAGTACATATTTATATAGATCGCATTTTTATTTATGGAAGGGATTGCTTGTTCCTCCAGGTGGTTGTAAAATTGCAATTTCAGTTTGACATGATACAAATTGGTTTAGAGAAAGTAAATTATTCTAAAATCTTTAGAAACTGAAATGATGCTTTTGGAGCATAGTAACAAGGTAAATAAATCTAGAAGATGACAGTTTTTATCTTTCCAGCACTAGATGGATTTTCCTGGATCATGCCTCTGAATTTAAGTCACTGATTTTTATCCAGAGATTTTTTTTTTACTTGAATAAAATAAAAAATAAAAAACAAACAAAAAACTAAGAGCCACCATAAAATAAGATGTTTGCAGTCTTGAAATGTGTATTTATACCAACAATGAAATTTAAAAAATACTTTTTTTCAAGTAAACCTTGCATTTTTTTCAAACCTTGCATTTTTAATGCTACTCTGAATGCCAGAACAAAATAAAGCTTTTAGGAGTGAATAAATAGTTTTGTGATTTAGTCTTTTCTTTTCCTAGCCTGTTCTATAAACAGGCTATTGAACTATTGGAGCATGGGAAAATGAGTTTAGGACATTACTTAATTTTTTTTCTTACTTTATTTTTAAGTAACATTTTATTAAAAGCTAATTATGTACAAACATGTACTCAAGTTATATACCATAAGCTGTATAGATTTTAAGTGAACATGCTCATGTAATCAGAATGCCATTTAAAAAGAAGACAATGATAAAAGAATACCAGATTCCAGAGTACCTCTCATGTCCCATACCAAAGATAATTGTTATCCTGCCTTCTAACACCATTGATTAGTCTTATCTATTCTCTGAAAGACAACTCTCTTAGGCAAATATTAATTCCATTTTACATTTTTCCACTTATCAATCATTAGGCAAGATGTGTCAACATGGAATTGGAGTAAAATCAAATATATCAAAGCAGTTTGAACATAACAATGCTCTTCATGATATCATAAGTACCCTGGATTTTGATCATGTCATCTAGGATGAGAGTGAAGTTTTTGTTTGAGAGCAATCAAATCATTGATTCCACAATTTTTCACTGTACTATTTTGGCTCCAAATTAAGCTTAACAAAGGAAAGCTTATATCATCCATGGTCCATTCAAATATAACAAAGAAAAAGGAATGCAGAAATGGGAAAATTTTTTAATGATCAGGAAAGAGAGAAACAATATTTAAGAATTACATGTGGTTATAGAATATTATACAATAGCACATTGAAAGAGATTAACTCAGTTCAGATATGATATTTAGTTTTAACTATTATTATTCTATTCTTTATATAATCATCTCTCACAGTTTAAAGTGCTTAATGAGTTTTTACACAAAAGTGACTATTTTAGGAGTGCATAATTAATCATATCATTCAATCTATTGGTATTAAAGATTTTCAGGATATGTTTTAACTTTTGTTATAAAATTAATTGAATTTCCCATTGAAGTTTGTTAGTATAAAACCTCCAATGTCTTGGTCTCTCCTTTTTGTGCCTCCCCTTTCTTCTGTACATAATTGTTAAATTTTAATAGTTCCTGATTTTTTACCTAGTTAGAATAATGTGAGAAAGAAAATAACTTCTAACTAAGCAACTGCTGCATTCTTATGGTAAATGCTACACTACTATCTCAGTTAATTCACTCAAGAATACAGTGAGTAAAATGTTATGCCTATTTTATACTGTGAAAATTGGAGTTAAGAGAAAATATGAAATTTGCTCAGTATCATCTTAGCAAAATTGCTAGAGAAAGAATTGGAATAAAAAACCATTGACTCTGAATCTCTACTGAAAGGTGGTTTTACATAGTATTTAGTATTAGTATAATATATTGGTTGGTTAACTTGTCTCTTCTATATTTTTTAGTTTTTCAAATATACAGTCTTGCCTGATTAGGCTTGCTTTTTATTTTGTTTTTATCTTTTAAAGATTTTATTTATTATTTCCAGAAAGAGGGAAAGGAGAGAAGCAGAAAGGGAGAAAAACATCAATGTATGGTTGCCTTTCACCTGTCACCAGCTACAAGTCTGGCTGGAGACCTGGCTTGCAACCTGGTTATGTGCCCTGACTAGAGAATCGAGCCAGCGACATTTGGATTCATAGGTTGGCATGTGGATAGGTTGGCACCTATCCACAGTGCCACCAGCCAGAGCAACTTATCTCTTTTAAAACAAAACACAATTTTTTGTATTTTCATAGTGTAAATAGCAAACGCTGTTTGGAGTTGTGTCTCAGTGTTTTACAATATTCTCATACGAGACTCAGTACAGGGTAGTTAGCTCAATGGTTCATAAAGTGTGGTGCTTGGACCAGCAGTATCAGCATCATCCTTGAGTTTGTTAGAAACAAAAATTCATGAACCCCATATTGAATCTTTGAATTTCTGAGCATGGTACCAAGAAAAGTATATTTTAACAAGTTCTTTTTAAAAAATTATATTTTAGGCCCTGGCTGGTGGCTCAGTGGATAAGGTGCTGGCCTGTGAACCCAAAGGTTGCCGGTTTGATTCCCCAGCTAGGGCACATAACCAGGTTGCAAGCCAGGTCTCTAGTCAGGTCCATAGCTGGAGGCAGGTGAAAAGCAACCACACATTGATGTCCCTCTCCCTCTCTGCCTCTCTCCTTTCCCCTCTCTCTAAAAATAATAAATAAAATCTTTAAAAAATTATATTTTATTGAATATGCTATTACTGTGTTCTCAACATTTTCCCCATTGCTCCCCTCTGTACAGTATCCCTCCCCCTCCCTCCAGCAGTCTCATCCCCCTTAGTTCATGTCCATTCATGTCTTTATGTTCTTTGGTTTCGATTTCCTTTACTGTTCTTAACACTCCCTGTCTATTTTGTACCCACCAATTATGTTTCTTAATCCCTTCACCATTTCTCCATTTCTCCTCCTTCCCACTACCAGCTGACAACCTTCCAAGTGATCCCCGTACCTATGATTCTGTTCCTATTCTAGTTATTTGCTTAGTTTGTTTATGTTTTTACTTTTCAGATTCTGTTATTGATAGTTCTTATATTCTTTTTCTTAAGTAAGTTCCTTTAACATTTCATATAATAATGGGTTAGTGATGATGAACTCCTTTAGCTTTACCTTGTCTGGCAAGCACTTTATCTGCCCTTCCATTCTAAATGCTAGCTTTGCTGGATAGAGTAATCTTGGTTGTAGGTCCTTGTTTTTCATCACCTTGAGTGCTGTGGACCAAATGTTTGTGTCTCCCCACACCAGTCCCTTCTTGCCTACAAAGTTATCAAACTCTTGAGATGATTCTTTTTTTTTTTTTTTAATTTTATTGTTGTTGTATTACATCCATCCCTTGAGATGATTCTTATACATGTTAAAGTTGAGAACTACTGACATATATTTTACAGCATGACATAGAACCAGATGATGTAAATGTGTACAGATCTGCAAATGTTTGACACTAGTGATGTGACTTTGAGAACTTTATTTCAACTTTCTGAATCTTTGTTTCTTTATTTATGAAATGTAAGTAATAGAATACCTGTATTTCAGGGTTGTTTTGAGGTTTAGATAACACACATAAAAAAGTCATAGACAAGCACTGCATAAATAACTAGAAATAAACATAAGTTTTTCATAATATAAGCTAATGCATTTGGCATCAAAAACCTTCACTAACTTAATGTTGTTCAGTAATTTATTTTAATAATAAAGTCTGATGCATATTAAGTTATTGAATAATAATAAACATTTCCTTTATAATCAGTTTCATCATTTTAAAACTATATGAAACTGAAAGAAATTGATGGAAAACTCATATAAATATGAAACAGTAAATTGCACTGTTTTATGAAGATAATTTCATCCAGAATTCAAAGTAGATGCAATTAGTGCTACAAATTAGAAACTGCAAATGATGATTTAACAAACACATGATTTAACAAACAAATCAAAGAAGAGAGAAATACCAGATGAATTTAAATCTCTCCATACATATCTAATTTTGTGATAAGTAATTCTCAAGAGAAAGCATAATATGTTATTCTTCATTCCCCAAAGTAAGAGAGCTTCAATGTTGAGAACAATTATAGTAGAAACTAGAATAATCAATGAGTACAATAGAATCCATACATTTGTATTTAAATGTATGAGGTTAACATTTGATGATTTTTACTTTTATATGCAATGCCAGTTTTAGTGAAAGTCATGCCAAATGGTGGCACCTGTGGGTGACTAATTATATTTCTAAGTGCAAGTTTGCAATGAGAGGAGGATGCAAAGGATTTGAGTAAAGAGAAACAGATGTGTAAATGCCAAAGCAATAACCATATACTTTGGTGGGATATATTTAAGTATCTTCATGAAGTGAGTCCACCAACTGAAAAATGTAGTAACTGTATTCTACATGAAAAAAGTGCTTCCCTGTGCAACTCAGCCAATTTTCACTATAAAGAGTTGAATATTGCTATTGTATCAATCTTACTGCTAAGGAAACAAAATGTTTGAGAATTTTGATGATGTGACCAGTATCATGCAGCTATTAAGTGGCCTAGATGGAGATGGGACTTCTTACATTTTGTTCCAAAATCTTTGTTCATACTATGCCACACTAACTTTTAATTATTTAATTCACTTTCCAATACAGTTTATATCCTAGTAGAGAAAAACTAGAGTGTATTTATTTGCAATTAAGAAATACATGTTTTGCAATTGTTATCTATAATTAAAAAGAGTTTGAATTCATTTCATAAAGAGTAGTGATTGCATGCTAATAATATTTTTTATTCTGGTTAAAAACTTCATATATGAGTATATTTCTAGGTAGGTTTACATTCTGAGAAAACATAACCTTGGTCTGTCACACAGCAGAGAGTCTCCTATCATGATCAGCTCACTACTCATTGGGCTCAGCACTGAATCTGGGCACTGCTGGGATGTTTGCACAATAGCTGGGCTGGGAATGTGTCCCATCATGTCTTTACCGAAAACCAACCCCTGTAAGATACAAATTCTCTGTCCTTGGGAGATAGGTGGAAACTGATGTTAGAAAATTCTTACCAGGCTCCAGAATGCATGAGCTTCATAGGTATAATTAAACTTTTATGAATCTGAAAGTCAAGGCTTCTTCTCTTGATATATTTCCTTTTACATGATTATGAAGCCTGCATTTTTATTTCTCCTGTGTCTGAGGTATTGGTTCGGTCATATCCAGCATCAATGCAGACCAACTTGATGCTGCCTCTGCCTGCCTGTCTGGCATAATGTAGTTGTTCTTTAGATACCGTCCCTCAGACAGACTGCTATGGATGTTAGAGAGTGCTATGGATCAAATGATTGTGTCTCCCTCAAATTCATATGCTGAAGTCTTTATTCCCAACATGGTAGTATTAGGGACAGAGGCCTTTGAGGCATGATTAGGTTTTGATGAGGTCATTAGTGTGTAGCATTCATAAATGGGATTGGTGCTCTCATAAGAAAACAAAAATGGAGAGAGGGCTCTTATCAGGAACTGTGCAAAACTGTACCTTGATCTCGGACTTACCTGACTCTAGAGCTGTGAATAATTTTTGTCTTTTAAATGAGCTAGTCTATGGCATTTTTGATATAGGAGCCACATTGACTAAGACAGGGAATTAAAACATTATGACAATCTTGTTAGTGACTCCACTACCAGCTAAGCTTCTCTCAGATCTTTAGAAATGTTCATGGTGCAGTTGAGTAGGTGGAGAGGCTATTACAGAAAATGAGAAAAGGGGAGTAGTGACATCACCACCATCAGTACTCAGATCAATAATTATATCTGTACTCTAACATTTAAAACCAAGAAATTCAAATACTTTATCTTAAAATATTTTGAAGTCTAATGTTAAGTTTTCTGGTATTTACAAAATTGTTCTTCATTAACTGTAGTGTTGTGGGGTCTTTATTCTTATAGTAACAGTTTTGTGTTAACCGCTTTATAGCCAAAAGGTTAATTAGCCTAGTTTGATCACAAAGTGTGGGTATTAATTCTGATGCTAAAGAAATCCAATACCTTTTCTTATTAATACTAAAGTTTATTGATTATGAGGAGTACTCTAAAAAGAAATTCAGAGCAAACATCAATCAAATATTGCTTTGTAACTTTTTTAGCATATTAATAACTGTATATTAAACTCAAGGTATTTCCTGAAGTCTTGCAATGTTAAAGAACAATGGATGAGTTCAAAGAGGTTCTGTGTTTAATTTGTACAGATCAGAATGGTATAATCACTATATCCTATATATAAGGTATGTCTAGAAAGTATCAAGCCAACGTCGATATAATTAAAACCGTTTGCATGGCCAGTACTTTTGGAACAGATCTTATATTTCTTTTTAGTGCAATTACAGGAATGTTTAGTTTAGTTATAGTCATGTAGAAAGACTTTGTATGGGTAGATACTTGTAAAATGAATTATATAACTAAACATAATATACCTAATATATCAGTAGCTATTGATAGTTATTACTAACCAGTAATTATTTAGCTCTATGATACAACATTTATATTCATTATTTTATTTGTCACAATGCCCAATGACATGGGCATTTTTAATTGTTCTAGTTTACAAATGAAGAAGTGAAGTCTCAAAGTTTAGTGACTTTTCCCAGATTACACAGCAAAGATATGACCAAGTTTAAAGTTAAATCCAGATCTTTACAACACTATTGGTCCTGGAGAGCAGGGCCAATAAAATGGCATTAGTCTGGTCAAAATAGGATAAAGTATGCTAAACAAAATGCTATCACTCATGTCAACCAATATGGCTGCTAGTCAGTCATGACACTTTGGTTTAAGAAGTAAACTACCTAAGTCACACCAGACAATCTGGCAAAAAGGTACACCTAAGATAGCTGCATATGACCATGCTTCAGAGCCATGCTTCAGAGCAGAACCATTCATAGACATGCTCCTGGCAAAGTTCCCCACTCACCATCAGTGGTGCCAAGACACTTATCAACAGACCCACAGGGGTGGAGTACACCACCCTCAAGTATAGAACTAATTCGGGCCTCAGACCACTGCTGGGACAGCTGAGCTGCACACACCAGAATTCTGCTCCATACCACGCTAATCTGTGGCATCAGCTAGTGAAGACTCTGCTCTGCTCAATCTAGACCATACTCTCTTTGGCCTCTGAGACCAGCTCTTGTAAGATGCTACACTCCCTTGCCCACCATGCTGTCTTCTGAACCTGTTTGCTGAGGCTCTGAGACTCAGGCTCACTGTCCCCCATTGATTGTTTTGTGTGTATATTATACTCCTCCTAGATTGTTAGTGTAAGATATTAATATATGTTGATGTTTTACTTTGAGTGAACTTGCAGTTAACAAAAGCTGAGTGAATAGTGAATAGCATATTTACCTTGTGTGACTCCTGTCAATTACCTGGTGCCAGGTCACTCCATGGGCAGCTAGATAAGGAGTTGCCCAGCTGACTTACAGGAAAGACTATAGCATAAAGCATAGTCATTGGAAGGACTCATGTTCTTCCAATTGTTCCCAAATGATTACTTATAAGCCACATAAATTAGAAGTTCAGATTTGATCCCTAAGTTCAAAATCAGTATAAATAAATAAAGTCCATGGTCTTCGCTACTGCTCTTCTATACTTATTTGCCAGCTTGAACTCTGGGGATCCTACCAAAATTTGTTTGTTCAATCCATTTGAAACATTCACATTATGAGTTTCTAGAATTACATGTTCTTTTGTGAATGGCAAAGAGGTTAAATTATGGAGCTTAGAGTCAACCATATTTGTGTTTAATTTTTATTTGTGCTACTTACAAGTGTGAACCGGGAGTATAGCACAGTAACCTCAGCTGTAGAGGTTGGATAAACAAGCAATTGTATAGAGGTGCTGCAAAATTAAATAAAAAGTCCTTGAAGCCTTTAGCCCAATGCTTGTGCCAAGAGCTGACAAAAACTGTAATCTTTATTATTTCTCTTATTATGCTTATATTTATGTCGAAAGGTAAAGTTTACTAGTGATTTCTCCTGAAAAAGTGCACTCATGTTGCTCTTGCTCACTTCTGCCTAACTCAAGTTTTATTGATGTAATCCATTTGTGTGTTACCACAAACACAACTGGTTTTAATAGAGATACTAATGTTCTTCTCATTCCAGAACCCCTCTTCTGAAGTCTGACTTCTTTCAGTAGTACCACAGTTCTTCCAATAGGTTGAAATACAAATTTTGAAATGATATTTTGCTATTTTAGTTTTTTGCACCTTAATTTTCCATTTTGTTGCCAAATTTTTATTTTCTGCAGAATGCTTATTATAATTGCACCCTTTCACTATTTATTCACCAACTTTTCTGTCTCTTGGCCTTTCAATATATAGTTCAAATCACATGTTATTATTTTTTCATGTAATGAGTAATTGTTAAGCATTTTGTCAGTCTTCACTTGGCATTTAGCAACATGCAAAACCCTCCACACTCCAGTGCAATTCTCCTTGTGCCCCCATCTTTGCTTGTCCCCAACTCCTTCTGCCACCCACTCTCCTATTTACACCTAAGATTGATAGCAAGTGGAAATTTTCCCTCTTTGAATATGAAAGGTCAATATTTGCAACCAGTAAATCACATCACATCTCTCTCATTTTTCTCCAGTACCTTCTATGCAACTTCAAAGATTTTTTTTCTACTTCTTTCCTTAATCAGCCAGCCCATAATTTATTTCCTCACAGCATTCTTAGGGATAATCTTCCCTTCCCCCAATGCCACCCCTTTCTCCTTCAGCCACCCTTTTATAAATATCTTAACAATTACACACTATACTTTCAGAGTTCTTAGACCCATGTTGTCAGAGGAAGCTGTACAATAGAAAGTGACCATGCAGACTGTGGGAGCAGGAGACAGTCAGAGTTTCCAGCTTCAGCTGGCCTCCTCATGGCCTTAGGCTATGAAACAAAACCAACATCCTTAATCTTGGACTAGTTCATGATCACTTCTCTGACATATTCCGCTACAGTTTTCCCCCCATACATTTTGTTTTCTAGATATATTAAAAGGCTTTTCATTTCCCAGACAAGCCATTTTGTCTCTGCATCCTCTCACTGCAACTTCCTTCTTCACTTTGTTTACCTTCCAGACTCTCTCATCCTTCAGTATTCAATCAAACATCCTCACTTACATGATCTTTTCTCTTGGACTGAGGTAGATATCCTCCCTCTGGGTGCTAATAACTTTAAAGGCATACTTAAATTTTAGATCATGGCTGTATGTGTAAGAAAATCTAGATTCACAGTGCTACGCATGAGAGATATAGTTTGTAAAAAGTGTACACTGGAGCACCCAGGCATAGTAAATATTAAGTAAATTGATAAACTATTTAGGGGCATTGTAATTAATAGAGACTGAATATCTCTGGTGTTTTGAAATACAAGTCATATGTAACTAAAATGAACTTTTTATGTACAACTTGGGGTTCAAGATGCCAAACTGACAATATATGTTGGTTTACTTATCTTACCAAATATTTGTTGAGTTTTACAGTAATACATAAAAAACAGCAAGCATATGAGAATTAACATGGAAGTAGTAATACACATCTGTAGTATATATGAGTAACTGTAGCTGAGGAAGTGGGTACAAGGAAGCCATGGAGATTTGGAGTTCACAGTCACAGGTATACAGAAAAAAAAAGATGGGTTCAAAAGGAAGACACATAATCAAAGGTGGGTATTTGAATAGTTGTGCCAATCAGGCTATTTCCATATATCCATCTCCAAAGAGGAGAGCAGTTTGAAATCTACAGTCAGTCAAAAACTAGTGAGTTTAAGGTATGAGTCAATAGTTTATTTTATTTTATTTTTTTATTTTTTATTTTTTTAAATATTTTATTTCATTATTTTTAGAAAGAGGGGAAGGGAGAGAGGCAGAGAGGGAGAGAGACATCAATGTATGGTTGCGTTTCACCTGCCTCCAGCTGCAGACCTGACTGGAGACCTGGTTTGCAACCTGGTTATGTGCCCTGGTTGGGGAATTGAACCTGCGATCTTTGGATTCGCAGGCCGGCACCTTATCCACTGTCCTACCAGCCAGGGCAAGTCAATAGTTTAAAGAGAGTACATTTGTTGGGAACTCCACCATCAAATTATCCTTACTCTTGACCAGTTGGTTGAGGAAAAGAGCATTTTATCATTCTGTTCTATGTGTGACCTGGGTTAAGTTTATTGTATTATTTATAAATACAAGGACATTTAAAAAAATAATATCATCAGTCTTCTCTATGTATTAAGTGAGAATTCTCTTACGGTCTCTGAAAAGATTCTGCTGTACATGCAGACGTGTTATCAAGTGGGACCAAAATCAGTTGTACTAAAGTTAATGAAGTTGTCACTTGTTTTTTTTTAATATCTTTTAATTGTACTTAGCATAAAATGTTTACTTGAGCCAGAAAACAAAAGATGCTGAAAACAGAATTCAGTTAAACTTATGGTCAAATAATTGCACCAAATCTTTGAATCAGCTTGATAGAAAGCTGTTTCAGAATTAAGCCTTGTTCATCATCACTGTTCAGGTTATTAAACTTGCTATATCTTTATAAATCTATTCATGCAATGCAAAAGTGTATAAGCAATATTTACAGACAATCCATGCCTGTACATTAGTGTAAAATTAATTAAAATACATTCCATTATGTGAATTACATTATTTAATCAAAGCCCTTTAGAGATAACATAAGATGGCATCTTTTTGCAACTTCTGGTTCCATGTTTCTGATCAGAAGCATCCCTACTAGTCAACTATCCCCTGGGTTTGAGTTCTAATAAGATGTAGCCCAGAGTATATCTCAAAATTAATATTTGTTTGAAATCTATTAGCTTTTTAAGTCAAAGAATATAAACTAGTATTGAATCAATGGCTTTGTACTTATATATCACATTGGTTCACACTTATAAATCACATTGACAATAATGAATTTTTTGAAGTAAATTTGAAATAATGTAAGAGACTTTCAGTCAGCCCTAGTGTTCCAGTTATTTACTGCTGCATAACAAGTTATGCCAAAACTTATAACTTAAAACAATGGTTATTTTATCATACCTAATGATATTGTGGTTCAGAATTTTGAGAAGTGTTCAACTGAGTTTCTTTTCTCTTTGTAATCATGGAGATTGTTATGCTATATTCAGCTGGCAAATGGACTCCTCTGCAAATTTCAGTTTGGCTACTTGCACACATTTGGCACCTAGAAAGGATGTCTATAAGTATTCAATGGTGCTGTTAACCAATGTCCAGGAGTGACTTATCCAGTATGGAGATCTAAGGGAGAGTCAAACTTCATTTCTTGTATGGTAGTCAAGGATTCTGAGATTTTTCAAAATGAAAAAAAGCACAAGTGCCAGGTTTTTAAGGTCTGGGCACAAAAATCTGTCATAGCCTTATTTCTCTCATATTCTGTCCATTAAGATAAAGATTTGCCACATTCAATGGAAGAGAACACTGGTAGTTTCATCTTCCTTCCATCTCTTCTACAAATGGGCCAATCTTTGTACCTATCTTCTGAAAGCCTATCTTATGTCTAGGCTGTTTGATTTCCCTGAAATGTTAGTTCTCTGATGGAATCAAGAATAAATATAGGGGATGAGGAAGATGGC
The DNA here is from genome assembly GCA_004026585.1 of Noctilio leporinus. NCBI lineage: Eukaryota > Metazoa > Chordata > Mammalia > Chiroptera > Noctilionidae > Noctilio > Noctilio leporinus. The sequence continues at coordinate 45,395 of PVIW01007012.1, read as the reverse complement.
AACAGAGTAGACAGCAGTGCTGATGGTATTCTTGAGTACCAAAGCAGCTAGAGGACAAGATAGGGAGCGTGAGACATCTTCAGGACCCTAGGAATTGGAACGGACAGCATCTGGACACAGGGGAGCACAGCCCAGAGGAAGAGGAGGCCAGCAGGACAGTAAGTGAGGCATTCCCAACCAACCGGCCGGCGGGCCGAGGTCGGCTCTGGGCAGTGGCGGCTCTGCCCAGGGGGGCTAGTTTGACTGGGGCCAGCTCCGGGCTCCCTGGCAACTGGAAGTCTCAACAGTGAAGTGCAGGCAGCGAGGGCAAACACCATAGGAAACACGGAATTGAACTCTTGCAGGGGAGGGATTGTGTGAGAGACTCACTCCAGCAACAGGGAGAGGAGGCTCTGTGGGGCTAGAGGCGGAGAAGAGTCCTGTGGGAAGCCGGAGCAGGGGAACAAGGAAGTACACCAGCAGGGGCTCAAGAGGGCCGAAAACTGTGCTGCTGGGCCACCAGGGAAACAGCAGCTAGAAGCCCCTACGAGGGGGGAGGCCCAGCCCTGCGCAACCACACAGGCCCCTAGGCTCCGTGAAAACTCCAAATGGCAAGCCTGCGAGCCAGGAACTAGTAGCAGGGGCAACTGACCCGCCATTGCCTGAGACAAACGCCACACCACCCACGCCTGGGAGGGGCTGATCACAGAGGCCACGTAAAGAACTCCTCGGAGAACTGGTTGGCTTGGAGGAGTGGTGCATGCCCTGAAAGGGTGGGACAGTGTAGGTGGAACCTGACAGTGTTGACAAACAGGGGCGGCCTCATCCCTGAACTGCGGGGGTGGGGCCAGTCATCACAGCTGGGTGTTGCCCGGCAGGGGTGCTGGGTGCTCCTCCAGTGCAGGAACCACCAACAGGAGTGGGAGGGGGCACCCTGCGGGCTCCAGAATACCAGCAGCCCTAAAACCCAGCCAGGCTGCGGAAGGCCCAGCCTACCTGGGGGCAGACACTCAGAATCAGCCCTGACTATGGCAATCAGAGGCCCTGCCACACGCCAAGACCAGCTAGAATATAGACTATAGACTGTAAAGTCCTGACCAAGAAAAAGAGGCAGCCTCAGGAAAGGGATTGCTGCCAATCTCAAGCACCTGAGTAATACTGAGAGCAATATGAACTATTAATCCCCAACATATCCTTTGCAAAAGTTACTTCTCACATATTCTTAATCCCCTCCATACCTCAATCCACCTAAATATCCAAGACCCTCCCCCTACTCTCGAATTAAAGTCTACTGACTCTGTGGCTACAACGCATTCCCAGTCCTCAATCTAAGTATTCCTCCCTTCCCCAGCCTTTCTAAACCCTTTCTTTACTTTCTTCCTTCCTCTTTTTTTTTTTTTTGTTAATTTTTCTCTTCCGTTTCTTCCTGGTAAAGCCCACAGGTTCTGGCTCCACCTAGACCAATCAGAAATCATAAAGGGGAACACTCAGCTAAAACCTTTCTTTATTAATATTGATTTCTCTTTGTCTTGTGACTTTCTTCCCGCCCCCCTAGTTTTTTTTGTTTGTTTGTTTGTTTTTTCTTTCTTTCTTTCTTTCTTTCTCCTTTCTTTTCTCCCTGATAAAACCCACTGGTCCTGGCTCCACCTGGACCAAACAGAGACCATAAAGGGTGAACAGACACCTAAACATTTTCTTCATTAATATTGATTTCTCTTTTTCTGGTGACTTTCTCCCTTTCTTTCTTTCTTTCTTTTTTTCTCCTCTGCTACAAGCCCTCAGGTCCAGGCTCCATCTGGACCTAACGGATGTACACACAGTCTTTTACCTCAAAGAAGCAAAACACACATTCTTTTCAAATGCACATGGATCATTCTCTAAATAGACCACATGGTATGTCACAAGACAAGCCTCCACAAATACAGGAAAATTGAAATCATAGAAAGCATCTTCTCAGATCACAATGGCTTGAAACTAGAAACCAATCTCAAGGGAAAAAAACAAAAATTCTCTAACTCATGGAGACTGAATAACAAGCTTTTAAGCAATGAATGGGTTAACAATGAGATCAAAGATGAAATAAAAAGTTCCTGGAAACAAATGACAATGAACACACAACAGCCCAAAACCTATGGGATACAGCAAAGGCAGTTCTCAGGGGGAAATTTATAGCAATACAGGCCTTCCTAAAAAGGTTACAAGAAGTTTACAAAAACAACCTAACCATAAAGCTGCAAGAACTAGAGGAGCAACAACAAACAAAGCCCAGAGCATGTAGAGGGAAGGAAATCATCAAGATCAGAGCAGAACTAAATAACTCAGAGATTCAAACTACAATTCGAAGAATCAACAGGTCTAGGAGCTGGTTCTATGAAAAAATAAACAAAATTGACAAGCCCTTATCCAGACTCATCAAGAAAAAGAGAGAGAGGACCCAAATAAACAGAATCAGAACTGAAAGAGGGGAAATCACAACTGATACCTCAGAAATACAAAAGATTGTAAGAAATTACTACAAACAACTCTATGACAAAAAATATGACAACCTGGATGAAA
>PVIW01007012.1:20176-42760 GCA_004026585.1 Noctilio leporinus | reverse complement strand
GATCTATTAAAACTGAACCCAGAGGAAGCAGAAAGCCTGAATAGGCCAATAACAACTAGTGAAATTAAAGAAATAATCTAAAATCTCCCAAAGCACAAAAGCCCTGACCAGATGGCTACACAGGTGAACTTTACCAAACATTTAAAGAAGAACTAACTCCTATCCTCCTCAAACTATTCCAAAAAATACAGGAAGAGGGAAGACTCCCAAACTCTTTCTATGAGGCCAACATTATTCTGATCCCAAAACAAGGGCAACACACAACTAAGAAAGAAAGCTACAGGCCAATATCTCTGATGAACAAAGATGCTAAAATTCTCAACAAAATATTGGCCAACCGGATTCAGCAGTATATTACAAAGATCATACACCATGATCAAGTGGGCTTCATCCCAGGGATGCAAGGATGGTAGGTACAACATTAGAAAATCAATAAATATAATACACCACATCAACAAATTGAAAGATAAAAAACCATATGATCATATCAATAGATGCTGAAAAACATTTGATAAAGTGCAGCAACCATTTATGATAAAAACCCTCAACAAAATTGGATTATAGAGACCATACCTCAACATCATAAAAGCCATCTATGAGAAACCTGAAACCAACATCATACTTAATGGACAAAAACTGAAATATTTCCCCCTAAGATCAGGAATGAGACAAGGCTGCCCACTTTCTCCACTTCTATTCAACATTATCTTGGAAGTTCTAGCTATAGCCATCAGAGAAGAAAAAGGAATCAAAGGTATCCAAATTGGAAAGGAGGAAGTCAAACTGTCATTATTTGCAGATGATATGATAATGTACATACAAAACCCAATAGGCTCCACCAAAAACTTACTCAACCTAATAAGCAATTATAGCAAAATAGTTGAGTATAAAGTCAATATCCAGAAATCAAAAGCATTTTTGTATACCAATAATGAAACAACAGAAATAGAAGTGAAAAAACAAATCCCATTTACCATAGCAACAAGAAAAATAAAGTACCTAGGAATAAACTTAACTAAGGAGGTGAAAGACCTGTATGCAGAAAACTACAGAACAATGAAGAAAGAAATCAAGGAAGATACAAATAAATGGAAGCATATACCATGTTCATGGATGGGAATAATTAACATCATTAAAATGTCCATACTACCCAAAGCAATCTACAGATTCAATGCAATCCCAATTAAAATACCAATCACAGACTTCACAGAAATAGAAAAAATACTTCAAAAATTTATATGGAGCAAAAAACACCCACAACTAGCCACAGCTATCTTGAGAAAGAAGAACAAGGTCGGAAGAATCACAATACCGGACTTCAAACAATACTACAAGACTACTGTCATCAAAACAGCATGGTACTGGTATAAGAATAGACCTATAGATCAATGGAATAGAATAGAGAGCCCAGAAATTAACCCAGGATGCTATGGTCAACTCATATTTGACAAAGGGGGAAGGAACATCCAATGGAGTAAAAATAGTCTCTTCAACAAATGGTGTTGGGAGAACTGGACAGCAACGTGCAAAAAACATAAAACTAGACCACCAACTTACACCATACACCAAAATAAACTCAAGATGGATAAAGGATTTAAATATAAGCAGTGCCACCATAAAGGTCCTGGAGAAAAATATAGGCAGTAAACTTTTGGATATCCTATGCAGAAATATGTTTACTGATACTTTACCAAGGGCAAAGGAAATAAAAGAACGAATCAACAAATGGGGCTATATTAAATTAAAAAGTTTCTGTTCAGCTAAAGAAAATATCAGCAAAATTCAAAGGGAACCAACTGTATGGGAAAACATAATTGTCAATGATTCCTCAGACAAGGGTCTGATCTCCAAAATATAGAAAGAACTAATGTGACTCAACACCAGGGAGACAGACAGCCCAATTAAAAAATGGGCAAAAGACCTGAACAGACAACTCACTGGGAAAGATATACAAAGGGCCCAGAGGCATATGAAAGAATGCTCAACATCGCTAGTCATCAGAGAGATGCAAATTAAAACCACAATAATATACCACCTCACACTCGTCAGAATGGCAATCATCAGCAAATCAACAAACAATAAGTGTTAGCGAGGATGCGGGGCAAAGGGAACTCTTGTGCAGTGTTGGTGGGAATGTAGGCTGGTGCAGCCACTGTGGAAAACAGTATGGGGTGTCCTTAAAAAACTAAAAATGGAACTGCCTTTTGATCCAGCAATTCCACTACTTGGACTATACCCAAAGAATTCTGAAACACCAATTCATAAGAACCTATGTACACCTATGTTCATAGCAGCACTATTTACACTAACCAAGTGCTGGAAACAGCCTAAGTGCCCATCAGTGGATGATTGGATCAAAAAACTGTGGTACATTTATACAATGGAATTCTATATAGCAGAAAGAAATACAACAACAATAAAACAAAAAAAGAATAAATATATCCAACTTATTATTATTATTACTATATTGTAACACATGTCCAAATGCTACATCCTGGGTGAAAATGGAACTTCCTGTTTTTAAATTTCATATCAGCAGTTTCAGATCTTAAACTACTGAGGAATGGTGCCTATGGAATGCTTAGGAAAGGGTTCCTAAACCTAAAATTCTAATAAGTTTTTATTCAGCCAAATTATCATTTTGCTATACATACAAAAATGACAGTTTTAGACTTGGAACTAAGTAAGTTGTTTTTATGTAATTTCAGAATTAATAGTTTAAGAATGTGTTTCAGCAAAATAAGGAGAGAGGAAGAAAACAGGAATATATGGGTACCCAAGAAACAGTGGCTCTAATCTGGGAAATAAGTGATAGAAATTTCCAGAAAAGTTTCAGCAGAAGTAGAATCCAGTTGATCCAGAATAGAACAATGGGTTATATATATATATAAAGAAGAAATTATGAAATATAGCAAACAAAACCTAGCATGACTTAGAGGGTAATTAGAGTCATTTTGATTCCTTATCTAACTTTTTAAAAATATATTTTATTCATTATTTTTAGGGAAAGGGAAAGGGAGAGAGGAAAAAGGGAGAGAAACATCACTATAAGGTTGCTTTTCACGTGCCTCTAGCTATGAACCTGGATGGAGAGCTGGCTTGCAACCTGGGTATGTGCCCTGGCTGGGAATCGAACCAGTGACCCTTAGATTCACAGGCTGGTGCACAGTCTGCTGAGTACCAGCCAAGTACCTTATCTGGGTCTTTAATAATGAAAGTAATATGGCTAAAGAATGGAACATTAACTGTACTTCTACTATTATTATATGTTGTTTTCATACTTTCCTACACTACAGTGTGCATGTGATACATTGGCAATAACTTTGCATCTACTTATTTCATATGCTTCTTATTAATCTTGAAAAACTAGGTTTCTAAGGTTATGATTTAACATCACTGTTTCAGATATAGAGTAATAAATTCTGAGAGCAACCATAACATTGAAGGAATGCAATTTTAGAGCAACAATAATTTCTGGACTGCATTCAAGCCCAACCACTAAGAAAATTGCTGAATTCAGTAACATCCCTTTATGTACAGTTACAATGTGAAGAAGGTGTATGATACTGATCCCGATGTCACCACACCAACAAGGAAAATGCATAAGGAATACAAAGATAGCACAAGTACAGATATTGGACACAGAATCCAGGAGATCATCAGTGAAGATCCAGGAAAGTCAATGCACTCCATAGTAAGAGAACTCCAGATGTCAGATGTAATTGTTCATCAAGATTATTGCTGAATATATCAGATACAGATCATACATTTTTAGAAGAAGCCAGTTTATGATACATCAGACAAAGGAAAGGTGCTTTGAAAAAGCAAGGATACTGCTTTACAAAATTGAAAAATCCCAAAGAAAAAAAACTGTCTGATTTTCTTCTCTAATGCAAAGAATTCTCAGCAAGACCAAATAGTCAACAGAAGAAACAACAGGTGGCTCTGTGAGAATCTTAATGAAGTCCCAATTGTCATAAAAATGAAATTTCCTGCTAAAATGATGTTGTTAGGTGTTGGCAGCAATTAAGGAGATATCATGACCCCACATTTTTTTCCACAAGGCTTGAAAGTGACTACTGATGTTGACCTTGACATTTTGAGAGAAGTAGTTGTACCATGGATGAAGCAAGTCACAGATGGACATCATTTTATCTTTCAACAAGACAGTGCAGCAGCACATAATGCCAAAAAGGTGCATGAATTTCTCACTGTCAATGTTCCTGAATTCTGGTCAAAGGAAATCTGGCTACCTGGTTCACCAGATGCAAATCCTTTAGACTATTAAATATGGAGCATTTGTGAGAGAGAAGTTAATAAGCAACCTCATTCCAATAAGAGGATCTTAAAGCTAAGATTGAAAACATTATGATGCCCATGGATAAAGAAAAGTGAATTAAAGCATGCTTAAGATTCCAAAGTTGAATCAAGTCTAGTATTGCAGGAAAAGGAGAGTTTTTTTTAATAATTAAAAAAATAATGACTATATTTATGTACTTACATATAAGAATGTTTATCTCAAAATATAATACTTTTTTGATATGTTGTTTATTTTGCTAAAATTTTGTCAATTTATCACACTCTATCTGTAATTGCTTTATTTTTCCAACCAGATTGTAGACAATCCTTTGATAGGTGTGTGATTTTACTGTCATGGTCTTTTAGGAAATAACATATGCAACTTAAATTGGAACAAGTTTTATACTACAAAGAATTAAAAACATGTTTTCTAATCTAAAATATGAATTTTTAAATATAACTTAATTTTATAACCATTAAAAATGTTGCAAGTGTTGGGTAGCTGAATGTGAATTAAAACTGATATTAGGATTTTGTGGATTTGCCCATAGAAGTCCAATTGATTAACATGTGAGACGTGCAATATGACTCATCTCAATATATAATATGGTATTTAAAATCATTCTGATCATTAGCCAAAATATAGCAAGCTTTATTTATCTTACAGATCTTGCAGAGTAGATAAACTACATAGGTAAAGTAAATATAATTGTAATTAACATTATTGTTTAGGATGGATGGATGATTGATTTGTGTGGATCCAGTAGTCATAACCTGGGGACACAGCATCAAGTAGCATTATGATAAGGATACATAATCTGAACCAACTCATAAGGAACAACCATAAATCCAAAATAAAGAATATTTTATTCTTAATTATTTTCCATATATGTCAATGCCTTGAAAAGCAAAGAAAGGCTGAGATCTCATTGAAGTTTAGAGGGACTCAAAGAAACATTATAACCAAATGCAACATGTGATACAATATGTGGTATAAAGGGCATTATTGGATCAATTTGCAAACCTGTGCTAAGGATGGTAGATCAGATAAAACTGTTCTATCAATATTACATTTTCTGAAATGATAATTATACTGTCCCTAAGAAAGAGAGTGTCCTTGTTCTTGTGACATATTCATTAGAATATTGGAGAGGTAAAGACATTCTATCATCAACTGTGTGTGTGAATGCATACACACATGCACAATACATACATTACATAAGAGATGATGTAATAATTAGTGAATCTGGAAAACAAATAGTGGGAAACTCTTTGTACTATTTTTTGAAAAAAAAATTTGAGCTTGAAGATATTTGCAAATAAAAGTTTGAAAACAAGGGCCCTGGCTGGTAGCACAGTGAATAAGGGGCCAGCCTGCAAACCTGAAGGTCGCTGGTTCAATCCCCAGCCAGTGCACATAACCAGGTTGCAAGCCAGGTCTCCAGCCAGGTCTGTAACTGGAGGCAAGTGAAAGGCAACCATACGTTGATGTCTCACTTCCTTTCTGCCTTTCTCCCTCCCCCTCTGTAAAACTAATAAATAAAATATTTTTAAAAAATGGCCTTGCTGGTGACACAGTGGATAAGGAGCCGGCCTGCGAACCCAAAGGTCTCTGGTTTGATTCCCAGCCATGGCACATAACCAGGTTGCAGGCCAGGTCTCTAGCCAGGTCTGTGGCTGGAGGCAGGTGAAAGCAACCATACATTGATGTCTCTCTCCCTCTCTGCCTCTCTCCCTCCCCCTTTCTCTAAAAATAATACATTTTAAAAATCTTAAAAAAATAAATAAAACAAGTTTGAAAACATCACCTCAGGGAAGATTGGCAAAGCACTGTTTTAGGTTAGTGTGTATTTACTAAATAGCCTCTCTTTTTATCTTTTATTTCTTTTTTAAGATTTCATTTGATATTTTTAGAGAGAGGGGAAGGGAGAGAGGCAGAGAAGGAGAGAAACAACAATGCACGGTAGCCTTTCACCTGCTTCCAGCTACCGACCTGGCTGGAGACCTGGCTTGCAACCTGGGTATGTGCCTTGGCTGGGAATTGAACTAGCGACCTTTGGGTTCACAGGCCAGTACCTTATCCACTGTGCCACCAGCCAGGGCTTTTTTTTTTTTTCCTTGAAATGTTCCCAAGTATCCTGGCTTCACACATGAAACTTAACACCTCTACCTTAATAATACACTTGATAGATTCAAGTGTGGACACCCAGTTTAGATGATGTTGAGGTACTTACTAGTTTACTTTTAAAATGTTACATTTCAATTACCATCGATATAAGATGGCATTGAACTGTGCATTAGTTTTTTAGAAAATTTAAAACAAAACCCTCTTTTAATTTATACTTATTAAACCAAATAAACTAGAAATGACCATTATAGATTATATATTTACAATGACTTTTAGAGAAGATATCTGTATAAAGAATTTTTTAAAAATGTTATTGGCTTGACAGTTGTATAGAATTTTTTCCCTAAAATTCAGATTCTCTTCTAAACACCTGAACAGAAGGTAATCATATTAATAAATAGTGCTTTATTGGCTAGCCTAGAAAATGTTCTCACTTGCTTCCCACTCCTCCCTTCTTCCCTGCTCCTGAGGCCCCAATACCAACAGAAGACTAAGATTCATCTACACTCCACTTAATATGTGTAACCAGCTGTGATTCTATTTTTGATGCTGTGACATGATTTTTTTTCTTGAGCTATAGGTGTTAATTGGTATCTTTGTATCTTGCTAATTAAGTTTTAGCAACACCTTTTCTGTCATCTTCATTTATGTTTAATGAGCTCCCTTGTTGTATTAATTTATTGGATAATTAGATAAAATAGAAATAAAACTCAGTTTCTTTCAGCATTGTTTTGGAAAATACACCTTACATATTCAAAGGTTGATAAAATGTATATATTATAAGAAAAACTAACCAGTTCAGTAAGACATATACTTAATGTTAGCATATGCAGACTGACATTTTTAAGTAATGGGATCATTGGGGAATATACAAGAAAAAAATTAATTCAAACACCAAGGCAACAATTGTTTTTGGTGTAATAATACAGAATCACATATGGTACAACATGATGCTCATACCAGAAACCTTTGCAATATTTAAGCACAGCAAGCAAGTTATCAGTTAATCATTGTGCCCTCTGGACTATAATTGTCATTTTTATTTGCATGCTCATTTTCTTTCTAAAATTCTTTTCATGGCATGGACCAGTCATTATTAAGATGTTTGCTATTTATTAGGATTCATGTAATTACTTGACAAATGAAGAATGGCAAAATCATCAGCAGACATTGAAACTGATTATTTAATATTATAATAATTTTAGTTTGTCAGCAGTTAGAAAATTTTGGAAATAATTTCCATTGAGAACATCAGATGCTATTATTTCTATCCTTCTATGCCTCAAATTGGTTCAGGCTGATAGCTTTCTAACTTGTCTAATATCTTTAGAATAGTTAATGACATCTTTCATTGCTCTACTTTTGTCTCAATTTGAGCAATAGGTTTAATTAGATTGGCATACTCTAGCTGATATTTTTGGCAATCTAAACATCAGGGTCAAAAATTCACATATCTTTAAATATCTATCCATTTTTGCCCTGGCTGGTAGCACAGTGAATAAGGGGCCAGCCTGCAAACCCGAAGGTCTCTGGTTCAATCCCCAGCCAGTGCACATAACCAGGTTGCAAGCCAGGTCTCCAGCCAGATCTGTAGCTGGAGGCAGATGAAAGGCAACCATACACTGATGTTTCTCTCCCTCTCTCCCTTCCTCCCTTTCTGGAAATAATAAATTAAATATTTTTAAAAAATAATAAATAAGTAAATATCCATTTTTAAGGTACTGCAAATATCCAAAAATGAAAATATCAAGCTATAACTATCAATGCTAAATAGATAGACACAAATCAGTAAATGCCAAAATTGTGTTTAGTGAACAACAAAAAATATATTCAGCTGAAAGTCATAATGATAGACAGTCCTTTATGATGACAGAAATGACTGTCATTACTACCCAGTTTTGGTAACATTGAGCTTCCCAGCTGGGATTAACATATTTTAATAAGAAACCTTTAAAAATTGCAATAGCTCTGGCTGGTGTGGTTCAGTGGATTGAGCACAGGCCTGTGAGCCAAAGAGTCACTGGTTAAATTCCCAGTCATGGGACATGCCTGGGTTGTGGGCCAGGTTACCAGTAGCAGATGCATAAGAGGCAACCAGTCCTTGATGTTTTTCTCCCTCTTTCCCCCTCTTTTTTCCTCTTTCTAAAAATAAATAAAATCTGTTTTAAAAAGTGCAATAATGAATTCACTAGGAGATGATGTGGTCAGTGACTTCTACAGAAATAGTACCAATATTTCCTAGCTGTCCACACATTACATCAATATTTTGCCAGGGTAGAAATAAGTGTGTGGAGTGTTGTGAGTTTGAAAGCAATATCATTTGTCTCTATTTGATCTTTTGGTGAAATGCTTTGGAATAAAAATTATTTCCAGTGTCATTTGTCATTCAGGAATTAAAAAGAGAATTTTTCTCCTAGCTATTCAAGAAGAAGCAAAGTCAATAATTGACATAGTATTCAACAAGTTCTATTGCCACCGATTCTGCCCTGCCCCCAATGTTAACTTGAAACCTTGATGTCTGTTATAAGTATAAATGGGACTAGAACACACAGAGAGCAATTGGAGACAGAGATAGCAGAGCTGTGAGAAGATTGTTTGTAGAAAATATTCTTCCCATGTGTGGACTTGAAGCAAAGAATTACAACAGGAAATTAGGATTAGGCTGGCACAACCTCATAAGCAAGTACAAAATTGTGCAAGCACACCAAAATATTTTACTAGACTGCCCTTCCCCTAGGAGGTTCACAGGTAGTAAATGAAATCAGCAATCATTTTTACATGTCTAGTATATTTGATTATTTTGGCTCAGTTAACTATTAGTTATTTGTAAGTTGGGTTATAAATACAGACACTAGTTGAATATTTATGTACAGACACCAGAAGCCACTTTCATTAATTTGTCTACATATGAGGAATATAGCTATGGAGGAATGGAAAATATTTATTCTGGAAGCCTATAATGTTATGCACTAAATATGCACATGCTTTTGGTGTGGGGGATCTTAGAACTATTGGTAGGCGTTGGATCCCTATTGACCCTTTATCATTTTCTCTCTTCCTATAACTGAATATAAAACTGACAAACTGCCTTTAACATTTCACTAATTGTTATATTGTCAGGCTCATAAGAAACTCCCCAAGTTTTAATCCAGAAATAGTGTATTTTATTTGCTAACTTATAGCATGTCTATCCTCAGAGTTGCTCTAAACATGAGAGTAAATGTTCTTTTGCCTTTGTAGAAGAATAACAATCTGAGACTCCTTTGTTTTCCACTGAACAATAAAATTAACCAGTTATTGAATTTATACTGCCATTAGAGACCATTGTTACTATTCTTTCAACAAAACAAATTACTGAAAAAATAAACAAACATAAAATTTAACACAGAAAAGAATATCATTGATGTGCATTTTCCTCTGAATATTGGATTTGGAACATATTCATAGAAAATGGTCTCAATGTCAAGATTCAATGCTGTAAGAAAACACTATAACCAAAAGAACTCTAATTTTCAACTTTCTTTTCATGTATTGGATAAAGTCTCATTCTTCTTTTGTATAAAGAATAATTATAGTGATTTGACAAAGTACTTGAAAAGTATTTTCTAAAGTTTGGTAGAGGATCTTTTTCAAATTTTATTCCATTCTGAATCTTTATAAATATGCTTAATTCTGAGTCCTTTTCCCACCAAGTTTAAATTAGTTTTTAAAATCATTTGGCGTCCTCTGATGCAAAGCAGAAGCTGAATTATATAACAAATTTTGCTTTGACTATCTTGAGTCTCCCATGAAGCAATGCTAACATTTTGTTATATTTAAGGGTGAAGGAATGATGTGGCATCTCAAATTATCTATCTTGCTGAGAGGTAAACTCCAAATCATAAAAAGGTGAATCTGACTAAGACCTCAATCGGAGGTGATTACATTTAACAGATTTGCCACCAGAAATCTATTGTAGAATTACATAGGAAGTCGATTTAAAGATTCCTGAATGTCACCTTTGACCTTCTTTTAAATTAAATTAAATTTTTATTGTATTACATCCATCCCCTTCTTATTCCCCTTTGTCCCCTTCCCCACCCACCCACTCCCCCGCAAAGTCAGTCCCACTTGTTGTCCATGTCCATGGTTCTTCCATACTAGTACCTTCTATGTAGAACATAGTGATTTTAAAAGCAATTTCTTATAATTCTATTAAACTTGTACCAACCTAGAGTGATACCTTAAATTTAAGAAAAATATATTTTCTGTTTATTTATGTCATTTTTCCAAAGTTAAATATGCTTTAGTAGTAGAGAAGGATCTACTCTTTGAACTTCAAGACCAGCACTTTATAAAATGTGTTAACAATTGTTAGAAAGCATGTTTCTTATTCTTTTTCTGCAAAAGGCAAGCCAAAAAGGATATTTAGTCAACTAAGAAATTTAGAAAATGTAGTATATTTTCTAAAGTTATCAACTATTTAAATACCCTTAGAGATATTCACAAAGTTATTTTTGTATTTCTGTCTTCTATTGTAACATTATTAATATAAAATGAGATAGTAGATCAAGTGCTTGCTGCAACAACCTAGGAGTCCTTCTTGATCTTTAGGACATCTTTCTCATTTTAGAAAGATATATTATTACTTTTTACATCTTTTCTTTTTTTTTAAAGATTCTATTCATTATTTTCAGAGAGAAGGGCAGGGAGGGAGAAGAAAGGGAGAGAAGCATCCATGTATGGTTGCCTTTCACCTGCCTCCAGCTAAGGACCTGGCCGGAGATCTGGCTTAGAACCTGGTTATGTACCCTGACTGGGAATTCAACCAGCAACCTTTGAGTTTATAGGCTGGAGCCTTATCGACTCAGACACCAGACAGGGCTTTTACTTCTGTTTCTTTTTAAATATTTTTTTTGGCCCTGACTGGTGACTCAGTGGATTGGTGCCAGCCTACGAACCCAAAGGTCACTGGTTCGATTCCCCAGTCAGGGCACATAACCAGGTTGCAAACCAGGTCTTCAGCCAGGTCCCCAGCTGGAGGCAGGTGAAAGGCAATCACACTTTGATGTCTTTCTCTCTCTCTCTCTAAAAATAATAAATAAAATCTTTTAAAATAAAAAGAAAAAAAAACTGTAACACATAGTTTATAGCTTTAAGTCTTTATTTTTTAAAACATTGCCACAATAATACTTCATATTCATCTATTCCAAAATACCATGACTTAAAACAACAAATAGTTAATCAAGGTTTTCATTTTGTAGTGGGCTAAGATTTAGTTACTCTTGACTTGCTTACCTCAGTGGATGGATCTGCATCAGGCTGCAAGTTGGCTGAGCTCAGCTCATCATGTCTTTCTGAGAAACAGACTCAAGTGTTAGGAGCAACACAAACCCAAACCATGGAATATTCTTTTAATGCAGAGACAGAAATTCAGGGCACACTGACAACATTTACATATTTGACTAAGTCAGAAGAGAAAGAGCCCTGGCTGGTGTTGCTCAGTGAATTGAGCACCAGCCTGTGAACCAAGGGTCACTGGTTCAATTCCCCAGTCAGGGCACATACCTAGGTTGCAAGCCTGGTCTCCAGTTAGGTCCCCAGCTGGAAGCAGGTAAAAGGCAACCATACATTGATGCTTCTCTCCCTTTCTTCCTCCCTCCCTTCTCCTCTTTCTAAAATAATGAATAAAGTCTGAAAAAGAAAAAGAGAGAGGGAAGGATTGGAGAAATACACACCATCCATCAAGAAGTCCTGCTAAGACAACTAATACATAATAGTACTATTCCAGGGAAATGGAATATTGGAAACTCCATGTCATTCATATAAAATTATTAAATAAAAAGACTTACTTAAACCTTAAACTGACTCAAATGATTTATTTAACAGTGAGGCTTATCACTGAAAAAAGTATTCAATAGCCAACAGTAATGTTCAAGAAGAGGAGAATGAAGAAACAGCCATTCCAATTTGGACCAACGTCCCCTAGCTTAAACTGGGGAAAGAAAGGAGAAACACACTAGCCAAGAGACTCTTGGTTGAAGATTTATCAATCTCTAGTGGAAATGCAATCATTTATATTATAAAAGTCACATATTCTGCATTAATTGTGATGTAATATATAATTTGTGTATAGATAAATGTAGGAGTTAAAATCTTAGCACTTACCTACATGCATCATAATACATTTTTATGAAAGCTTTTTTACTAACTTAGAGATAGTAAGGCTTGTTGTTATTGTTGTTCCTTTTTCAAGTATATTTTATTAATTATATAGTTACAGTTGTCTCAATTTCTTTTCCCTTTGCTCTTCTCCACCCAGGACCCCTCTTTCTTCCAGCAATCTCACCCCCTTAGATCATGTCTGAGCTGTGCATGTAAGTTCCCTAGTTTCACCCTTTCCTATGTTATACTTCCCCCGTCTACCTTGCACCCACCAATTATGTTTCTTAATCCCTGCATCATTGCCCCATTTCTTCCCCTTCCCCATCCCTGCTGATAACCCTCTAAATGATCCCCATGCCTATGATTCTGATCCTATTCTGGTTGTTTGCTTAGTTTGTTTTTCTTTTTCTTTTTTTAGGTTCTATTGTTAATAGTTGTGAGTTAGTTGTCATTTTAATGTTCATAGTTTTGATCTTATTTTTCTTAAATAAGTCCCTTTAGCATCTCATATAATAATGGGTTTGTGACAATGAACTCCTTTAGCTTTACCTTGTCTGGGAAGCACTTTATTTGCCCTTCTATTGTAGATGCTACCTTTGCTGAATAGAGTAATCTTGGTTGTAGGTCCTCGTTTTTCATCACTTTGAATACTTCTTCCCAGTCCCTTCTTGCTTACAAAATTTCTTTTGAGAAATCAGCTTATGATAGTCTTACAGGTTCACCTTTGTATGTAACTCTCTTCTCTTGCTGCTTAAGATTCTCTCTTATTTTTAACCTTCGACATTTTAATTATGATGTTTTTGTGTGGTCCTCCATGGGTCTAGCTTGTTTGGGACTCTGGGCTTTCTGGACTTGTATGTCTATTTCCTTCACCAAATTAGGAAAATTTTGCTTCATTATTTTATATTAGTTTTCAATTTTTTATTTTTTCCTCTTTTCCTTCTGACACCCCTATGATTTGGATGTTGGCACATTTAAAGTTTTCCCAGAAGTTTCTAGGTCTCTCCTTGTTTTTTTTTTTTTGTTTGTTTTTTGTTTTTTTCCATTCTAATTTCTTCTTTCCATATTGGTTGACTGTTTATTTATTCCTTATATTCTAAATAATTTATTTGAACCCCAGTTTATTTCTCTTCACTGCTGACTTTATGTGAATTTTCATTCATTTCACTTAGCATAGCTTTTACTTCTTCCCTTCTGCATTTGCCATACTCAATCATGTCTGTCAAGTCTTTATCACTAGCATTTTGAACTCTGGGTCTGTTAGGTTGTCTATCTCCTTGTTGCTTAGTTTTCACACTGGAACCTTGACCTGCTCCCTCTTTTGGGCCATACTGCTCTGTGTCCTCAACTTGACAGGCTTCTGTGTTTGCCTCTGTCTTAGGTAGAGCTATTGCACTTGTTACGTTGTAAGGGATGAAGCTTTAGGTATTCATAGTGCAGGGTATTCATAGTGCATAGACCAATTTTTACCATGCTGTGGTGCTGCATGTAGGGGAGGGGGTCTGAAAGGAAACAATGCCACTTGCCCAGCACTCACCCCTTTTCTAGGCAATGTTTCCGCTTCCCTTTTGGGACTAGCACCTCTCTAGCTGTTGCCCCAGCTATGATTCTCAGAGTGGTTGGGGCTGCAGATGTTCCAGGACCGTGGGACCCTCTAAACAAAGAACTCTGTTGAGAAACCTGCAGTTTCTTTCTCTACTCCCATTGGTTTTCACAGTCAGAAGCAATGTGGATTTATTTTCCCCCTGGCACTGTAACCATGAGCCTTAAAGTCTGATCTGGTGCTCCCCAAGTGTCCCTGCATTTTTTTTTTTTTTTAAAGGAAACTAAGAACCACCATAAAATAAGATGTTTGTAATCTTGAAATGTGTATTTATATACATCATGAAATAAAAATATTTTTTTCAAGAAAATGTGTGTTTTTATTACCACTTTGAATGGCAGACCAAAAATAAAACTTTTAGGAATGAATAAGAAGTTTTGTGATTTAGTCTTTTTTTCTATCCTGTTCTATAAACAGAGACTATTGGAGTATGGGAAAACACACTGAGTCTAGTATCTTCCTGACTAGTCTACACAGTTTCAGGTGCCATGCATGTGGTATTTCTATTTCTACTTATGAAATCTCCTTACTGCCTGTTGTGAAGCATCTTTTGTACTCCTTGGCTTCCAAATACAGTATCAGCTAAGATCCTGTTGATTTTTCAGGCTATGTGTTGGAAGATCAACTGAGAATCTGAGTTGGGGGCAAGAGCAAGTGGATTCAGCTTAAATAGCATTTTGAATAGCCCAATTTTTTAATTAGAAAATTTTATACTAATCATTTAACATCTGAGCAGAATAATTAAATAATAATTATTTTTTTAATTTAGTGACTTACACAGAAAATAATATAGGTTGTATATAAAAGATATATATATATATATATATATATAGTTTCTATTATCATGTGATCTTACTATGAGTAATTAAATAAAATTGTCAGAAGTGATTTATTCAATTGTTCATTGAAAGTACAGACATATTCTGGGCATTTGACTTCTTTGACTTTTGGTTTCTTTTTGTATTTACCATATCTTAAATTGGGGTGGAAATGACTTGTTATTCACTGTTTTTTCTTATATCTTAATATAAAAATATTATTTTATTAAATAATAAGTACATTTTTTTCTGACGTAACTAAAATGCTTGGTGAAAATAAAATGATCGTAAAAATGGAATGAGGTTTTGTTGACATGGTTATCTTGCTAAGACATTTGTCTTTGCTGCCATTCATAGTAGCCACTATTACTTTGAATATGTTCCTATTGAGTTGTTCCCACCAGTAGAACATTTAAATAATGATAAACAGAGGGCTTAGTATAAAAGTAATCTTTTATAGTTTTCTCATGCAAAATATCTCTTAGTACATGCTCAATTGGAAGAAATAATTTGTCAAATATTCTTCCCCACCAAACAGTGGTGATAGTCATTCAAAGATTTCTTGTATTAAAAATATTCATTAGTTTTGTGCTGACAGCATAAGTCAATCCCAATGTAATTGGACTCTTACTCTGAGAAGCACAGGCAAAAGGAAAAAGATAAACTTATTTTTGTAATGACATTCATCAATTTAATGGCCAACAAGTGTATCAGTTTTAACACAGTTTTCATCAGCTATCTGCTAGCCAGGCTTTGGTGGTGGCTCTGTAATAAGGCTAGCTCTTCTCATGTATTAAAAATGGCCACTAATACCTTATAAGGGCATCTGCCCCTTCAATGGCACCCACTGTGCAGGAATGAATATATTTTTCCAAAACCTTTGATGCAGAAAATTTCTAATTGGACAGTTTAGATCACATACACAACTTTGAACCAATCACTATCTATGGCCAAAGTAAAACAATATACTAATGGCTTGCCTAGCACTCTCTGATTAGTGACAGTTTCACCTAACACAAAGATTTCACGTGCCAGGGAATTGGTTCCCTGAACAAAATTAACTTTGTGCTGCTACAAGACTGGGAAATATATGCTGAGAAGCAAGCAATAAAAAAGATGGTTATAAATTAAATCTGCTTGTTATAGATATTCTACATTTTTGTTTCATCGTATCAGAAAATCTATGATTCAGTGTTCACCCAAGTAAATAATTGGCAACATAACCAACACAGTAGTTAGGTTCAACTGTCTTCTTTAAACCTTTAGTCATAGTCATTTCTAAAGCTACAGAGTGAACATAATGTATGTTTTTTTTTTTTTTTATCTTCCCACATGCTATTATGAGAGCCTGCCATGAGCTAGAAATATCAGATTTGTAGGATGTAGTTCCCAGAAAGTTTTAATATCCTCACTGACTTAAAGGATAAATGGGGATCATCCATACTGATAATGGAAGCAAGACTCCAAAGCCTTGTGCAGAGTGATACTAATAAGAAGAACCAAATAAAATGTCATTTTAAAAGAAATCCAAGTCACTCCATTATTTGACTCAAAAGTGTGAGAAAATAAGGTCAGGCAATAGCTGGTAGGAATTAGATTTCAAAGGGTCTTACAATAAAGAAATCAAAGCTAGAGATGCATTTTATTATGAATGGAGCACCACTATAATAATTTTCATAGGTGACGTGCATTATCATCTTCACCTGTATGATAATTCATTTTGACAATAATGGGGAGCATCAACTGGCATAGAAAGAATATCAGTGAGTCAGTATGGAAGCTATTTCCAAACTCTAATGGACAAAGTCCAAACCAATGAGGCAGAAGTAGGTTTGATGAAGTGCAAACAGATCCAGGAATTCTTTAATAAATAGATTCTGTAGGACTAGGGAGAGAACATACATAGGAAATGAGGAAACAAGAAGCAAAAAAATATGATCTTATTTTTTAATTTAGTATGTCAATAGGTAGTAGGGTAGTGAATTAATGGAAAAAGAAACTGTACTTTAAGAAAAAGACTTGACAAAGAAATTAGTTCACTTCAAATGTATTATTTGAAATATGTGAGGCATTTACACATGTGTGGAGATTTAATAGGTAGTTTAATGTATTTGTAGCTATATAGGAACATATAGGTATGAAGTATTTTCATGAGGTTGCCAGCATAAATGTGGCAGTCAAAACAATGAGAATAAATTAGATCATTGAGGGAGAATGTTTTGAAAGAGAAGTAAGCAAATAAAATACATTTGGATAATGCTCAATACTTAGGAATGAAATAAAGATAAGGAGTCAACCAAAAATCAAAGGTCAGAGAAATAGGAGAGAAACTTTGACAGAACTATCTGGTAGAAATTAAAGGGTGATAACCTGTGAAAACAAAGTAAAATATAATGAACAAACACCAAAAAAAAAGTAATAATGTATTTGTTAGAGGCTGCTATACCCATTTCCAGTCATTATACAGAAAAACTTCACAGTTGAAATCACAATTTCCTTTGAAAGTGGTACTATTAACTGAACATTTTATTTTTGTAAAAGATAATTTGTTGATTCTTTAGAAATGTTAAAGACTCATCTTCTATTTTCACACATCAAAATTCTGAGATAGCACATCAGGCTTCAGTTAGGGTTGAACAGTCAGCTGGTCACGGTGTCAGGGCTATGACTTCATTATCTTGATTTCAGTTTATTTGTAGACTCCTTAATAGCTTACCCTCCAAACACTACTATATTTTTACTTTTTAAAACAGAAAAACTATTGTATATCAGGTTTTTCATTTTTTGATCTCTTCATTCTTATCGGCTAGCAATTCATTCAGACAGCCTTTTCTTTTCTTCCCAGCCTGAATCGAGTGAGTACCAATCATTTCCATTCTCTTTTATCTTTCACCTCTATGTGGCCCTGAAAATTACACAAAAAGAACAATCTATGCCCTCCTTTTAGTCTCCACACCTATGTTGCAAACACATGCTGTAATTGTGTGCTTTGGTTCTAATTCTTGCCATCTTAACCTTCTTTGAGTCCACAGTTAGGTGCATAAAATATTTTCTTATTCTCAGACAGCATTTACTATGATTTTCTTATGAGTTCATGGCTTTTTAAATATTTTTTTTACCATTTCATTTTATATTTTTCCATTAATGTTTACCTTCCTTATACCCTCCCCTCCAATAAATACCCTGCTTTCCATGCCCATGAGTCATTTTTCCTTGTTGCTCCTTTTTTGTTATTAATAACAATTTTTTAAATTTTATTGTTGTTGTATTACATCCATTCCCATTTTTCTCCCCTCTGTCCCCCTCCCCACCCAGCCATTCCCCCCAAGGTCAATCCCACCTGTTATTCATGTCCATGGTTCCTTTATACTACTTGTTTAAACTGCTCCCCTTCCTTGCCTCCTCCTCTCCCCTCCCCCCAACCCCCTTCCCCCTGACCACTGAACATCTATTCACTGTATTCATATATGTGGTTCTGTTTTGCTTGTTGTTAGATTTGTTCATTATTGTCCTGTAATGGGTGAGATCATATGGTATTTGTCCTTCACTGACTAGCTTATTTCATTAAGCATAATACTCTCCAGTTCCATCCATGCTGTTGCAAAGGGTAGGAGTTCCTTCTTTCCTTCTGCTGTATAGTATTTCATTGTGTAAATGTCCCAAAGTTTTTTGATCCAATATCTACTGATGGGCACTTAGGCTGTTTCCAGCACTTGGCTATTGTAAATAGTGCTGCTATGAACATAGGTGTACCTAGGTTCTTATGAATTGGTGTTTCAGGATTCTTTGGGTATAGTCCTAGTAGTGGGATTGCTGGATCAAAAGGCAGTTCCATTTTTAGTTTTTTGAGGAAACCCCATACTGTTTTCCACAGTGGCTGTACCACCCTGCATTCCCACCAACAGTGCACCAGGGTTCTCTTTGCCCCACATCCTTACCAACACTTGTTGGTTGGTTTGTTGATGATTGCCATTCTGACGGGTGTGAGGTGGTATCTTATTGTGGTTTTAATTTGCATCTCTCTGATGACTAGTGATGTTGAGATTTCTTTCATATGCCTCTGGGCCCTTTGTATATCTTTCTCAGTGAGTTGTCTGTTCAGGTCTTTTGCCCATTTTTTAATTGGGCTGTCTGTCTCCCTGTTGTTGAGTCACATTAATTCTTTATATATTTTGGAGATCAAACCCTTGTCTGAGGTATCACTGGCAATTATTTTTTCCCATACAGTTGGTTCCCTTTGAATTTTGCTGGTGTTTTCTTTAGCTGAACAGAAACTTTTCAATTTGATATAGTCCCATCTGTTGATATCTTCTTTTATTTCCTTTGCCCTTGGTGAAGTATCAGTAAACATATTTTGGTGCAGCATATCAAAAAGTTTATTGCCTATATTTTTCTCTAGGACCTTTATAGTGGCACTGCTTATGTTTAAATCCTTTATTGATCTTGAGTTGATTCTGGTGTATGGTGTAAGTTGGTGGTCTAGTTTTATCTTTTTGCATGTTGCTGTCGAGTTCTCCCAACACTACATGTTGCAGAGACTGTTTTTACTCCATTTGATGTTCCTTTCCCCTTTGTTGAATATTAGTTGACCATAGAGTCCTGGGTTAATATCTGGACTCTCTATTCTGTTCCATTGGTCTATATGTTTATTCTTATGCCAGTACCAGATAGTTTTGAAAACAGTAGCTTTGTAATATTGTTTGAAGTCCAGTACTGTGATTCCTCCTACCTTGTTCTTCTTTCACAAGATTGCTAAGGCTTTTTGTGGGCATTTTTGGCTCCATATAATACAACAAAAATAAAATTAAAAAAAAAAACAGATTTAAAAGTACATAAATAAAAATTTGGCTCAGGAAAAAAAAATTTTTTTGAAGTATTTTTTCTATTTATGTGAAGTCATTGGTATTTTAATTGGGATTGCATTGAATCTGTAGATTGCTTTGGGTAGTATGGACATTTTAGTGATGTTAATTCTTCCCATCCACGAACATGGTATTTGCTTCCATTTATTTGTATCATCCTTGATTTCTTTCTTCATTGTTCTGTAGTTTTCTGAGTACAGGTCTTTTACCTCCTTAGTTAAGTTTATTCCTAGGTACTTTATTTTTCTTGTTGCTGTGGTAAATAGGATTTATTTTTTCGCTTCTATTTCTGTTGTTTCATTATTGGTATACAAGAATGCTTTTGATTTCTGGATATTGACTTTATACTCAGCTATTTTGCTAAATTTGCTTATTAGGTTGAGTAAGTTTTTGGTAGAGCCTATCGGGTTTTATGTACACTATCATATCTGCAAATAATGACAGTTTGACTTCCTTCTGTCCAATTTGGATACCTTTGATTCCTTTTTCTTCTCTGATGGCTATAGCTAGAACTTCCAAGACAATGTTGAATAGAAGTGGAGAAAGTGGACAGCCTTGTCTCATTCCTGATCTTAGGGGGAAAGAGTTCAGTTTTTGTCCATTAAATATGATGTTGGCTTCAGGTTTCTCATAGATGGCCTTTATGATGTTGAGGTACGCCCCATCTATTCCCATTTTGCTGAGGGTTTTTATCATAAATGGTTGCTGTACTTTATCAAATGCTTTTTCAGCATCTATTGATATGATCAGATGGTTTTTATCTTTCAATTTGTTGATGTGGTGTATTACATTGATTGATTTACGAATGTTGTTACATCCTTGCATCCCTGGGATGAAGCCCACTTGATCATGGTGTATGATCTTTGTAATATACTGCTGAATCTGGTTGGCCAATATTTTGTTGGGAATTTTAGCATCAGAGATATTGGCCTGTAGCTTTCTTTCTTAGTTGGATCTTGCCCTGGTTTTGGGATTAGAATAATATTGGCCTCATAGAAAGAGTTTAGGAGTCTTCCCTCTTCCTGAAATTTTTGGTATAGTTTGAGGAGGATAGGAGTTAGTTCTTCTTTAAATGTTTGGTAAAATTCACTTTTGTAGCCATCTGGTCCAGGGCTTTTGTGCTTTGGGAGATTTTGGATTACTTCTTTAATTTCACTAGTTGTTATTGGCCTATTCAGGCTTTCTGCTTCTTCTGGGTTCAGTTTTAGTAGATTATACATATCCAGAAATGTGTCCATTTCATCCAGGCTGTCATATTTTTTGTCATAGAGTTGTTTGTAGTAATTTCTTACAATCTTTTGTATTTCTGAAGTATTAGTTTTGATTTCTCCTCTTTCAGTTCTGATTCTGTTTGCTTGGGTCCTCTCTCTCTTTTTCTTGATGAGTCTGGATAAAGGCTTGTTAATTTTGTTTATTTTTTCAAAGAACCAGCTCCTGGACCTGTTGATTCTTTGAATTGTAGTTTGAGTCTCTGAGTTATTTAGTTCTGCTCTAATCTTGATGATTTCTTTTCTTTTAATTGTCTTGGGCTTTGTTCGTTGTTGCTCATCTAGTTCTTGCAGCTTTATGGTTAGGTTGCTTTTATAAACTTCTTGTGACCTTTTTAGGTATGCCTGCATTGCTACAGATTTCACTCTGAGCACTGCCTTTGCTGTATCCCATAGGTTTTGGGCTGTTGTGTGTTCATTGTCATTTCTTTCCAGGAATTTTTTGAATTCATCTTTGATCTCTTTGTTAACCCATTCATTGCTTAAAAGCATGTTATTCATTCTCCATGAGTTATAGAATTTTTGTTTTTTCCCCTTGAATTTGGTTTCTAGTTTCAAGCCATTGTGATTTGAGAAGATGCTTTGTATGATTTTAATTTTCCTTGTATTTGAGAAGACTTGTCTTGTGACCTACCATGTGGTCTATCTTAGGGAATGATCCATGTGCATTTGAAAAGAATGTGTATTTTGCTTCTTTGAGGTAAAAGACTCTGTATACATCAGTTAGGTCCATTTCCTCTAGAGTGTTGTTCAATGCCACAACATCTTTGGGGATTTTTTCTTTGTGAAATCTGACCATTGTTTTTTTTTTTTGTTTTTTTTTTTTTACCTCAGATCCGATGAGAACGTGACCATTGTTGATAGTGGAGTATTAAAATCCCCTACTATTAGTGTGTTTCTGCCTATATTTTTCTTGAAGTCCTCTAAGATTTTTCTTATATATTTTGGAGCTCCTACGTTGGGTGGTTATGTTTACCAGAGTTATTTCTTCTTGATGGATTGTTATCTTCGGTATTATGAAATGTCCATCTTTGTTTTTTTTATTGCCTTCATTGTAAAGTCTCTTTTGTCTGAGATCGGTATTGCTATTCCAGCTTTTTTCCGTGTCCATTTGCTTGATATATATTTTTCCATCCCTTCACTCTTAATCTGTGTTGATCTTTTGTTCTGAGATGGGTCTCATGAAGATAGCATATATGTGGGTCATGTTGTCTTATCCATTCTGCTACCCTATGTCTTTTGATTGGTGTATTTAATCCATTTACATTTAAGGTTATTATTGATTGATACTTATTCATTGCCATTTTCTCCCTTTGTGTCTGTATTCCTCTTTGGCTTTCTCTGTGTCTTCATTTTATTTATTTATTTATTTTTAAAGCAGACCCTTTAGCATTTCTTGCAATGCTGGTTTTGTAGAGATATATTCTTTCAGTGTTTTTTTTTTTTTTTTTTTTTTTTTTTT